>JASDQU010509907.1:22038-39829 GCA_032191745.1 Picea mariana | reverse complement strand
CAAAACCCCAAAATGAACTTAGCGTTATATATATATATATCGGCGTTTCAGAGTTTCGGCTCCTAGGAACTCAAGTGCGAGACCTCCTATCTTCGCATACTGCAAAATCCCGACTTGCGAAACCCCGAAATGAACTTAGCGTTACACACACACACACACACACATATATATATATATCGGCATTTCAGAGTTTTGGCTCCTGGGAACTCAAGTGTGAGACCTCCTGTCTTCGCATATCGTGAAATCCCGACTTTCGAAACCCCGAAATGAGCTTAGTAGATATATGGGTTTCGGTGTTGCAGCACCCGGCAAACCGAAGGGTATGAACCCTCGTCTTCATACATCGCAAAATCCCGGTACGCGAAGTCCTGGTAGGTGAAATCCCAAAGCGGCTTGGTGTGAATAGGATTTTGGGTTTCGGGGTTTGAAGAGTCGAAGAAATCAACTCCCTTGCATTTCGAACTCCCGGTTTCCGAAGTCCCGAAATTTGAAAGGTGCCTCTTGGCTTAGCCTGGGGTCACAACCGATGGACACATGGAAGTGAATCCTACACTTGGTGCGTGAGTTGTACACAATGGATTTTCAACGAAAGAACCAGTGAATTGGTTTGGTGAAGGTCCTGATTGGAAGACCTAGCCTACGCTAGAACCTCATAGGAATTTGGGAACTCTGTCCCTCGATAATGAAGGAGAAAGAAAAAGGCGAAAAATCTTAGTTCCCGTAGTGGGTGTGTTACACTATCTCTCTGCAAAATCTCTCCACAACCCTAAGCATAGATTCTCAATCATACACATGCTAAACTCTTACTTTCAGCATTTTATTCTTCCCCAACCCATTACATATTTATACGTAGAGTTAGGGCTCATAACCCTAATAGTTTATCATAAAACCCTAATATGCCCTGGTTGTTTTCCTTCTTTTTCATCGGCATGCTGCTTTTCCTTCCTTTTCGTTTGCATGCTTCTTTTCCTGCTTTTCGCTTGCATGCTTCTTTTGCATTCCTAACTGTTGTTCTTCCTTATTTTGTGCGCAATCTGACTTCTGCTTTGACCCTGCAAACTACTATATTTTCTGCTTTTGTGCGCGCTCTTCAAAACTTAGTTATTCAAAATGCATGTCTAACAGGCCCCCAACACTCACGTGTGGCTCATCCTGAGCCACTTAAGCCTATTGTGTTGCACCCTTCCATGCCTCCATGAACTTTTGGAGGGTTTCTCTTGTTGTGGCGACTTTCTGTTTTACCTTGACTTCTTTCTCCAAACTCTCCTCTACTACCTACGAAGTCATGGTCGTGAGCTTCTCCTCATTATCTTGTGTTGCTTTCTTCATCATGCCTTGTGTAGCTACCAATACCCCTATGACTCTGAGGGCTTCATCCTGCAGGGGTACCAATCATTGTGCGAGAATCTTCTTCTCTTTCCACTACAACAATCCCTGTGATTTGCTCCCTTTTTTTCTCCCTTTTTTTCTTCCAAAGATGGCTTTAGTGTATTTTTCTTCAATTTTTTGAACAAATCAGCGTTATTTATCAGGATGGAGCTATTCATGGTGTTTCTTGCGCTGAACAAAAAATTTAGGCGCTAATATTGTTGAAAATTGCTCCCCAGTTAGTGTCGGAAACTATGCCCCAATTAGTGCCAGAAATAGCACCCCATTTAGTGCCAACAATTGCGCCTCATTTAGCACCACAAATTACACCAGAAGTAGCGTCGGATGTATCCAAATTAGCCTAAATAGTTAATTAGTTGAGGTTTTGGGGGTTAAGTGGATAGGGGCTTTAATAATTTAGGGATTTGGGGTACAAGGATTAAGGGTTAATGGATTAGGGGTTAGGGTTTAAGGTATTAAGGGTTAAGAGCTAAGGGATTTGGCGCTTACAGGATAGGTAGTTTAATGGTTAATGGATTAGGGATTATGCGCTAGTGGATTAATGTTTAAGTGCTTAGTGCATAGGGGTTTATGGATTAAGGGATTATGGATTAGTGAGAAGTGTTTAAGTGTCGATAGCTTAGGGGTTAGGGGATTTAGGGATTTTGTGTTAAGGGATTATTGATTAACTAAGGTTGATGTCTTAAGGGTTAATTAGGGATTATGGCTTAACTAGGATTTAAGGGTCAATGGATCATGGGTTAGGGGAGTTAGGGCTTTGTCGGGACTCTCTTGAAATTTCATGTAACCTCTTCCAACACGCCAATCACCAATGTCATCCAATGATGTCGCACAATGAGCAATGAATGGGGCCAACGTTGAAATTTCTTCAAACTATTACTGCATGCGTTGAAATTTGACCTGGTTAGAATAGACACATGCCTTATCGGTATGTGAGGGTTTCAAGACTCAAGGATACATGATTTCCCCACATAATCTTTGAGATTGTCCATGTTTTCATCAACATTCATCATGCAGTCTAATTATCATCGTTTGTCATTCACATCTATGGAATGCTTGTCGAAACTCTCTTAAAATGTCATGGATTAACGTATTCCAAACACATCACCAATGTCATCCATCAATGTCGCATGGTGAGCAATGAATGGGGTTTGGCGCCAGATGTGCCTAAATAGTTAATTAGTTGAGGTTTTGGGGGTTAAGTGGATAGGGGCTTTGAGGATTATGGGATTTATGGATTTGGGGTACAGGGATTAAGGATTAAGAGAATTAGGGATTAGGGTTTAATGGATTAAGAGTCAAGAGATAAGGGATTTGGCGTGTATGGGTTAGGTAGTTTAATGGTTAATGGCTTAGGGATTATGGGCTAGGGGATTAATGTTTAAGTTTTTAGGGAATAGGGTTTTATGGATTAATGGGATAAGGGATTAGTGTTTAAGTGTTTAAGGGTCGATGGTTTGGGGGTTAGGGGATTTAGGGATATTGTGGTAAGGGATTAGTGATTAAATAAGGTTGAGGGCTTAAGGGTTTAGGGATTAGGGCTTAACTAGGCTTTAAGGGTCAATGGCTTAGGGGTTAGGGGATTTAGGGATTTTTTGGTAAGGGATTAGTGATTAAATAAGGTTGAGGGCTTAAGGGTTTAGGGATTAGGGCTTAACTAGTCTTTAAGGTTCAATAGCTTAGGGGTTAGGGTTTAGGTCAAAATTTTGCATGGTTAGATGAGACACATGCCTTGATGGTATGTGATATATGATATATGGTGTCAAGTACTGATGTTGAGATGAGGATGCACTCAACATTCTTACAGTGTGATCTACATCCAAGGACATCAATAGAGCATTAAGGACAACATCAATTGTCATAGTAGAAGGAAGTAATCCTATGTGTCTTCATGAACATATGTTGATATAACTTTTGTGTCTTCATGAACATATTTTGATATAACTTTTGTGTCTTCATGAACATATGTTGATATAACTTTTGTGTCTTCATGAACATATGTGGATATAAAATGGATGGAAGAAGCATACAAGTAATCCTATTTTTTTCTGCCAACAATTCATACCATATCTTGAACACTTTAACGATATTGCAATAGGTGATTTCTATTGACACAAATAATATTGAATCATTTCAAAGACTAGGCCATAAGAATCATCATTTTTTAAACATGGATTACAAATAATTATGAAATCTAGAAGTCTTGGTCATTAACATTATTGTCTGCAACAATGTCATCTAGTGTATCATTGTCAATGTTCATATGGTCTTTCAAGTAGTTAATATTGTCATCGTCCTCATCTTGACCTGCATCATCTTCATCGTCATTGAAATTTGACTATAGATCATTCATATTGTTGCCAGATGTATTTGGATCATCATTTTGTATACCATCCATATTGTTGTCTTCCATAACATCATCTAACTCCGGATTGTTGTCTTCTTGTGCCTGAACATAACCATCTTCAACATCATCATGGATGTTAATTTCTTCGATTTTCTCTCATCCATCTCTCTCATTTTGTTCACCATCATTGTTTTTCTCAGTATCCAGTAATGCATCGTCAAATACATGCCTTAATCTTGGATCATAATGTATGACAAACAACCATTTCGGGTCCAGAATATCTTCATAGAAAAATACTTGCACATGAACGAGTACAATATACATATATTAGACATATGTTATAACAATTTTATTGATTCATAAACACATGTATATATTCACAATAAACAATGTATTAATACATTATTGATCACTACCACTTATTGCAGTTTGAGTTAAAGAAATAACTGCTCACAATGAATTGGTAGAACATAAGGCTCCTTATCCTCCGGTAGGAACCTTAAGGAATCTATAGAAAACAATCCACTATGGGTATCATGTCTTTGTGTCCTCTCAAATGCTTCATACCATCTACACTTAAAAATGCAACATTTAAAAGAGCGATAATCCAACTCAATAATTTATTGTATTTTCCCAACATATTGTAGATTTCCTTCAATAATATTCTTATCTTTTGAGCTTGATCAACTAGATTGCTTGAAGTCAACCATGATGCCACAATTGAAGGATAATCTTTTTACATCTACACGTTCTACACGATAATTTCGACCATATGCCCACATTGTTGGATATTTCCTCACCTGTGAAAGACCATTTATTTCGGTTAAAACAAATAAAATGATGAATATTAAAATAGTTAATAGTATCAAAACTGTAAGGAAACAACATTTTGTAAAATTCCAACTGTACCTTTCTTTCACATCCTCTAGACATGTTGATTTCATCTTCTGTTATGTTTGAATCTATACATGCATCTTCTATTTGATTTTGAATTTGTTTAGTAACCCATTCTAGTGTGCAATCTTTGCCCCATTCCCCTTGTAGATCAGTATGAAATGGGGTATTCCTTGGGTTTGATCTCTTAAATTGTTTCCTTGCTTCTAACACTTCTTCTATTTTTTATCATACAAATCAATCCATTTGTTCATAAAGTCCATGTGGTACATAATGAACTTGTCGAGTATAGCACTTTCGTCTACACTTATTACATGTCAACAAGTTTATTTCAAACTTCAAAGGCCATTTTGTTAATTTGACAAATAAATTACAAATTAAATTAATGATTGCAATAAAAACAACCACAATGAAAATGATTTTACTTACTAATTTCTACTTGAACACCCTTAGATTGTGGTTTTTCTCCGTCAATAATATATTATGCTCGTTCTTCATCCCAGAAGTGTGGCCCATATTCGAAATCGTTACCAAGGAATTCACATAGGAATAAAAATGCTTCATTCAATACATACTCTTCAGCCATGCAACCCTCTGGATATGCCTTTTGTCGGACATATATTTTTAGAGTTTTCATATATCTCTCAAAGAAAAACATCCACCTCGTTGATACGACACCCACCAATTCAATGTCATCGACTAGGTGTATAAGTAAATGGACTTGTAGGTCCATGAAACTTGTAGGGAGATCCTTCTCAAATACACATACAATTTCTGCAATTTTCTTCTTCCATTTTGGAACTTCACATTCGTGGATCTCCTTGGATGTCACCCACCTAATATAAGAATAATGAATTAATATGAACCTTTAGGAAAAAATTAAAATGAAATACAATATCTCTATGTCTCTCACACATGAACATTCCATACCACATACCTTGCAAATGTTGACAATTCACTTATGGAATTCCTCAAGTCAATGGTAAGACATGAATCCCCCCCTAATTGCCAATGGCATGATATGTTGTCAAACACATTTATGAAAGGTCATTAGTTATTTGTGTCACACAATAGAATATTAGAATATATAAATGATGATATATAATACCTTCATAAAATTATGAAAATAATGTGTTTTAAATCCTATGATATGTCCATCAACTGTAAAATATTTAACCAATGATGACCCATAGCTAGTAGGTGTCCTTATTGAACATATGAAATTTTTTAGTTTTTCTAGCTCTTTCTTTTTAAAAATCCATGGAGCTTCTGCATATGATTCATTTTCCATGTTTGGACACAAATGTTTTCTATCTAATTTGGTACGTGAAAGAGAAATATCTCTCCTCGAAGACAAGGTGTCCTTCTCTTTGCCTGATATATGTCGAAATATTGAATCTGGGACTTTTTTGAAGATGTGCATAGGATCTAATAGGTGAGATATTAATAGATCCTTCCAGTAAGGGAGATCATAAAATATGGATTTCCTTTTCATCCCTTCTGGCATCTTAATTACAACTTGTTATGGTTCTTCAATAGAATCACCCCCATCAAAAAAATCTTGACAAACTTTCAATTTAGCATCTTCATACTTCTTAAGCCAATTAGTTGGACCCATAATCATGGGAGGGCCTATATTTTCAACTTTTCCATCAAATTGATTCTTATGGCGGTCTCTAAACCTATGATCTTGTGGTAGAAAAACCTTGATGTTTGCATAAATAAATTTATGTAGATATTTAGAATATTGCCCTTGAAATTGTTCTACACATCTTGGACATGAAAATATCCCCTTTGTTTGAAGCCCTGCAATTCAATAAGTAAGGTTAATAACATAAAAATAATAGTATAAAATCCAGTATGAGAGTTGGGATGAAAAACAATTATTAGTGTAAATACGTAAAAACAATTGTCTTACTGGAATAAACACCAAGTCCTGGGAAATCATGAATAGTCCAACATAGCACACCATACAACATGAAGGACCTATTTGATGGAGGACGTGATATGTCATAGATTTTTATCCCTTTCCATAGCAGTTGCATCTCATCAATAAAAGGTGCAAGATAAACATCCATGTCTTTAACTTGATGTTTTCCTCGAACAATGAGAGTCAGCATAAGGTGCTCCTTTCTAACACTCATCCATGGGGGGATATTGTATACTATCAATCCGACTAGCCAAACACTATAATTTGAGCTCAAGAAAGAAAATGGGCACACTCCATCAATTGCAATACCAAACCTGATACTACAGGGTTCATATTTGAATTTTCTTAGCCATTTTTCCTCTATGTGTTTCAATGCTTTGGAGTCAGCCGGAATTTGCATGAATCCATATTTACTCCTATTCTTTGTATGCTATTCCATCAATTGTGCAAGTGACTTGCAACAAAACATTCATTAAATTCTAGGTATAACTGGCATGTGACGTAAAACCTTGTTTGGAATTGTAGGGCCTTGTACATCTGTACGATATCTCTTCTCTTTGCATACAGGGCATTCTACCTTGTCTTGATATTCATCTCTATATAAAATGCAATCATTTATACATGAATGAATTTTATTATTTCAATCCCCAAATCAACCAACAACTGATGTGCCTCTTTGCAAATTGATGGCAACACATTCTCTTCAGAAAATATTTTGGTTTTTAGTGCCTTGTAAGATTTCCAAAGATTAGATCAATTGAATGTTTGACTTATGATGAACATGTTTGATTCGGATTATTTTCGGCACGAAATGAGAGTGGAAATATAATAAATAAATGTAGAGAGATATCTTGTATATCCAATATTATAACGAAAATGTATCAGAGATGCAACCATAAACACAGATATACAGTAATACACAATTTTCTATTAATGAGCGAATATTTACAAAGACTGTAAAATACGGAGTGAAAGACACGCTAGAATGGTGGCAACTCATCTCTGAGAAGAGATGTGACGGCTACTCACATTCGCAAGAAGATGATTTTATGATGAGGCTCCAAAGGCCTTTTTATCATAAAGAAAATCCAAAACCCTAACCCTCGAAGATGAAAAGCCAACAGTTTTGTGGACCCTGTTTTGGGTAGTTTGGTGTATCAACTTCCCGGGGGCGTAACTTTGGCATACGATCTTCGTTTGGGGCGCACGATAGCTCGTTGGGAACGTATCGTCAAGGAGATTCATTTAGGGGGATAAATAAAAGCCTTTGGCTATCATTGAGAACCTTTATCCCAAAAACCCTTCATTTAGGCCCTCAAAATGGCCCTGGAAGTTAAAAACTGCTAAAAATAGTAAATTACCAAAATTGCCAGAAAACTTTTTTGAGCCAGTTGGAAAAGATGGGTGGCCACCGATATCCACCTGGATAAATCCTCCCTCCTTAGGAAGTAATGGTCTCTATCGTGTTGAGTTCTTGGGGGGGAGGGAAAAGCATTTGTTGATTCTACATCTTGATGAGCTTCTTGCCTTGTTGGACAAGTTGTGATGCTTAGCTTCTTGAAGATTGTCACGAACCTGTTGTTGGAAGAGTTGACTCTATTCAACCAGGGCTACCTGAGATGACTGTGTGCAGAAGGAATATTTGAGTTTTGTTGCAATCTTGTTGACCTTCTTCTGTTGGACAGAAGGTGCTTGGGTCGAGGTTGTCGTGGTTGCAGTATCCTTTTGTTCCCCTTTTGAACAGATTGTGAAGAAACTAAATTTTGTAGTATGAGATACTACCTTGCGACACTGTTTAGGTGAAACAGTACTCGAAACTACCTCTGGTATTCTGTAGAGATGACCCCCTAGATAAACAACGACACTGTGGGGTCGAGACTCATAAACAACATGGTGTTTCCACATATATGGCTGGCCCAAGAGAATATCACAGACATCCAGTGGGGTAACATCACATAATACCTCATCCTTGAAGGGTTGTATGTCGTATGACAATCGACACTACTGGATGACACAAAAATCTCATCCCTGGTGAAGCCACTCGATGTTGTATGGTTGTGGGTGTGGTGTTGTTGACAATCCCAATTGTTTGATGACCTCATCTAAGATGAGGTTGTCCTGGCTTCCACTATCAACAATAAAATACAGTGGGGTCCCCTTCACCCACATCTGGGAATGAAAAAGTCTCTCCCCCTCTTCAGGATCTGTTGGTTCTTCTGGTTGAATTGTTGCGGTCGCGACAATAGCAGTGGGGTATGCATCGATGATCTATCTTTTACCAGTATTTTCATAATCAAATTATGAATCAGGGTTCGGCTCCTTGTCTTTGATCTCAGCCACCAATGATTTTTTTAAGCGACATTCATCGGTGTTGTGCCATGGGATTTTGTGGAAATCTCACCATTTTTCGGTGTCCTTTTTTGTCTTCCTGTGACCCTTCTTTTTCTATGGCTTGGACTGGTTTTCGGGAGACTATTTGTTAGGGTCATCTTTATCATACTTTAGTTGTTGCAGATTTGAAGACCCGAACTCCCATTTGTTCTGGTGCTTAAATTTCTACTCTATTTTAACAGCATATCGATAAGCATCACCGAGTGATGAGATGTCCAGAAAATCCATTTCAATTTGGATGTATCTGTGTAGAGCCCCATGGTATTTCAGAACCAAATTTTGTTCGGAGTCATTGATACCCAACTTGGTGCACAAGGTATGGAAGGTATTGGTGAACTCTGGAACTGCTTGGCCCCTCTCTTTCCGTGTCGTCCATCTCATATACTAGTCCTCATAGTTGCCAACAGGGTAATATTGTTTCTTTACTGCCTCCACAAAAAAATCCCAAGTGGGATCGGCCCATATATTCCAGACTCTTATGTGGAACTTTTCTCCCAGTAAGTTTCCCACCAATGTTTGACATGGGGGAGAGCTTTAAGGAGTGTGAAGGTGATCGTTTCCATGTCGTAAAAATGGTGAACAAAGAAATAACCTTCTAGCAGATTCAACCATTTGTCTAGGGCATCCGCATCTATATGACCTTCAAATATGAGAATATCAAAATTAACCTGTACCTTGAAAGGAGAGGTGCTTCCAAAATGGTTGTGTGATGAAGATGCACCTGTTGCTATTGGTAGACGTTGAAGGATGTGGGAAAAATTCTCCATCATTTTGTCCCTCTGTCGTGTGAGAGCTTGCTCAAGCAACAGATTGATAGAATCATCTGCTCCTTCCTTTTTATTTTCTTCCGCCATGGAGGGTTTCTTGGGCGTGTGAGGGTGATTTTCTTCAAGAGAGACAAGCTCGAGACCCAACTTTCTATACTTAGACCTCGTCGGGGACATGTGTTGAAAAAAAAACAATCAAGAACAGCATGCTCTGATACCATTGATCTGGATTATTTTCGGCACAAAATGAGAGTGGAGATATAATAAAGAAATGTAGAGAGATATCTTGGATATCCAATATTATAACATAAATGTATCATAGATGCAACCATAAACACGGATATACAGTAATACACAATTTTATATTAATGAGAGAAAATGTACAAAGATTGTAAAATACAAAGTGAAAGACTCGCTAGAATGGTGACAACTTATCTCTGAGAAGAGATGTGACGGTTACTCGCATTGGCAAGAAGATGATTTTACAATGAGGCTCCAAAGGCCTTTTTATCATAAAGAAAATCCAAAACCCTAACCCCGGAAGATGAAAATCCAACAGTTTTGTGGACCCCGTTTTGGGTAGTTTGGTGTATCAACTTCCTGAGGGCGTAACTTTGGCATACGATCTTCGTTTTGGGCGCACGATAGCTCGTTGGACAGGTATCATCGAGGAGATTCATTTAGGGGGATCAATCAGAGCCTTTGGCTATAATTGAGAAGATTTATCCCAAAAAACATTCATTTAGTCCCTCAAAATGGCCCCGAAAGTTAAAAACTGCTAAAAATAGTAAATTACCAAACTTGCCAAAAAATTGTTTGGAGCCAGTTGGAAAAGGTGGGTGGCCACCGATATCCATCTGGATCAATTTTTGATATGTCAACATATATTAGTACTATTCATAAACTAATTACGTACACCAATTGACAATGCATTGTAAGAAATAGATTTCAACTCACTTAAGTAGGGTGGTGAATCCTTTGTCTGACCAACCAAATAGTGACTTGATTTCTAACAATATTAATGTGCATGCTAGTTTTGAGGTTCTACTTGCACCAGATTTGAACACGGGCATCTTTTTTGCTTGCTTGATTGACTCTTCCAGGTTGTTATCATCAACATTACGTTGGCAGTAATTACCCTTGTTGTCATTGTTATTGTCATCCATATGATCATTGTTGTCATCATTGTTTCCATCCCCAAAGAAACATGTAAGCATTTCATTCAATCCTTCTTCATGCACAGCATTTTCACTATCATGATCATCATCAGTAAGTCTAGGTGGCATGTCGTCAATGTATGTTAATCTCATCGGCTGTTCAAATTTCTCAGGTGGTAGAATTCTTTTTAAATATGCTCTTTTCTCCTTGGTATGGTTTAAAGGATGGTTTGGATCATCCCATCCAAATATTAATAGCCCAGTTGGATCTTGGGTATTAGTAGCCATTATTTCATCATCATCTTCTACCCATCAACAAACACAACCATTATTTAATGTTTGGCGACAATTGGATAAATCATAAATGTATCAATTTCAAAGAAATATAATCAAATATGGCTTAACAAATTATAATATAAAAGGTATGAACATATATACATCAATATAATAGTCTTGACCAACCTCTTTTTCAGTGCAATTATTTGTTGTGTCTGGAGGATCCATTTTCATATCCTCTTCCACCCAATGTGTTCTTTGTGATTTAATATTTTTAGGTCCACGCCCACGTACATATGTCCTTTTTATTTTGCTATTTGAACGCTTAGGTTGTGCACTCTCCCCAATATCCATCTGAAATAATCAACAACATGCCTCATAATTTATTTCAAGATTGGATAATACACTATAAATTTTAATAATATTGTGAAAAAGGATGGGTGTATTACAAAATTCTTCCTAAGATAAGTCAATATTTGATTACATGTTGTCCTGCGACATCCATTGTGTCCTTATTTGATATGACATGATATGTTTCCATGGTCTCTTATGGCCCCTATAATACACAACATAGTCCATGATGTTTAGTACACCAATTATATCATTTCAACCAATATGTTATCCAACACAAAACCTCACTTTACTCATATATTTGACATATTGATATAACATAGTTTATATAACTTTATATCTTCTATGTTGTAGCATTTGTGAATTTATAAATACCATACTCCTTTGGTTGAGGTTGATTTGTATTCTTACCTTTATTGTATATGTAGATTTTGTGTCTAATTCTATGGCCACCCACTTTCCTCTCGTTGATTTAGTAGGGCTACGTCGTCCACGTCCTCTATCCATGGCCTCCTCTGGATCCTGTAATACACAACAATGACATTAGTCACATAAAATCTATGTAATGAGAGAATGTTGTTGATATTATCTTGTTTTGATATTATATTATTTTCAAATTTTCCATCAAATTGATTATTTCCTTGCCTTGACATGCCATGACATGCCTAGCCTTGCCATGCCTTTCCTTGACAAGCCATGTCTTTCCTTGACATGTCTTGCCTTACATTTACATGCCATGCCTTGCCTTTCCTTGACTTTCCATGCATTGCCATGCCTTGCCTTTCCATGCCATGCCTTGCCTTGACATACCTTTTCTTGCCTTGACATGCCTTTCCTTGACTTGATATGCCATTTCTTTGACTGAAGAAATTTCCTTGATGCCTCTTCTCATAAAGCTCAATAAAGCAATCTCACCTTGGAAATATTTTTGTGCAACCGAGCTCTTGAACCAAGTTTGAAATTTCAATATGTACTCACCATGTTGTACATCTTACCATGGCATTGGTCGTCAAGATCTAGGCTTGCAGTTCGAATCTATAGAAGACATTGATATATCATATCTTCAAGGATACCACATTTAAGCTCAATATCTCATCATCATTATGCATTGATCATTTGAGATTATTCTATGGTATGTAGGGGAAGACAACAACAATAATGAATTTAGAGTTCATGAACTACCATGGTCATTCACTTCCATAAAGGACTACAAAAAAAAACAAGTTAAAACTCCATGAATATACAATATAAAAATTACAACACAGAAGGGAAAGAAAAATTCTCAAGGATTAGATACAAGGACATGATAGTGTAACATTATGTACATACATTAACCTTCTCGAACACAGTATTAAAATTCATTCTCCATGTATATAGCTTCTAACATTTATCAATTCAAAATGTTCTCACTCACTCATAAAGCATCCATTTCTTATATAGTTCACGGAAGGAAGTTATCAGAGTTACAAAGATAAAAAAAATATAAGGATATGGAGTATGGAATTCAATATACAAATGAAAATTCCATGTCAATATCCCATCTTGAAGTTGCACACGGATTTCAAACATTATATTTCATCTTCATACATGATTGATGATGGAGATTCAAATTCCAATTCAAAAATATCAAGTAGGCAACCTTAAAAGATCAATAAACCCTACTCTGTTTTGAGGGAGACCAAAGTCTGGATAGTGTATATATAGTATAGGTCAAGTTTATTAAGTACCCATAGCAATAAATCTACTATGAATGGTTCTTCTCATTTAAAATTCAAATGAATCATTGTTATTTCCAAAGAAACAAATTTTCACATTACACTACGTCTTGAACATACAAGAAAAATATAGTATTTTGAAATTTTCCAAATTGCTCTCATATATCCAAAGTAATTATCAAAAAGGCATGTTGAATCCAAGAAAGGAATATGCATACAACCATCATTTTGAGGAAAACCGAACAGAGTAACAAGAAACAAGGATTGGGATACAAAATAAAGTATAGATTTGTCCAGCTCCCATGTGTTGATTTCAAAAGGAAACTCAGGCATGTACAGCAGCCCTGTGGTTGTTGTGCATGCCAATATAGTGGCAGAATACAAAAGGAAGTTAGTAATTACAACTATGGTAAACTCCAACCACAGCTGGGAAGCATATTGTGAACTTATAGGAAAAGTTCTAAATCTTTAAAAAGTAACATTTGGAGGATAGGAAACAACTAGAGAATGAGAACGAGGATTTAAAAACAACATTGGAAAAACAAAGAAGGGAGGTTGAATATAAAGTGGAGAAAATTGAGGAACTAGAAGAAATTTCCCATAAGACCATTGAATTGGCAAAGGACATGCTATCTTGAAGGCCTCCTGCAATAACATACACCTTTTTTTTCAAAGAGCAAAGGCTCAAGCATCAACTGGGACAAATTTCCAAGAGCCTCCCTCATGAGTTGGACACTCAAAAGGAGTTCACATAGGCATATCAATGAAGCAATGAAGAATATAAAAATAATCTCTATGAGTTCTATCTCCACAATTTTGTGATGCCTCACCCTTGCAAATGGTCCCCTAATCCCTATGTGGGGGATATCCAAATCGGGGCATTTTTCTCCTAGGTAAAATATGAGGAGAAAAGGGTTGTTGAGGCACAAAGATACAAGAATAAATAGTTGAATAACACCCTTTAAGTGATGTCTAAAACCATTAAGCCTGAAGAAATACTAAAAAACCATGCAAGGTTGAATTCTAACATAGATTAGTGAAAATGCTTGAGGAGAAGTCGAAGGGGGAAATTACACATTGTGAAGTCATGGTGAAGAAATCAAAAGATAAATCGGTGAAGTTTTTCCAAAACAAGTGGGAGGATATTTCACTTACCTTGAGAAATATGGAGCCTCACTTTCCATATAATTTTAAAGATTATTTCTTCAAGGTCGGCCTATACATTGATACCCTCAAGATAATGAAGCTTAATTGGATAGGACTTACATTCAAATATCCATTACTCCTCCATCAATCCATTCCCTTCTGGTAGTCTATGATGGATATGGATGAAGAAGAAGAGAAAAATATATGGGGTGACATAGAGCTAAGGGTATGATATCATAGAAGGGACAGAGTTACCCAAATTGTAGCTTATGACTTCAGGTAGATAACATACATGGATCAATAATCAGAGTAGGAGGATTGAGCAAGGCAAGGATCAAATTTTGAGGGACTGTTTTGTTTCACATGGGCATGCAAAACCTCTAGCTAGGGGGTAATGATGGGCCTCTATATTGTATTTTATTTAATCCATTCTATATAAACATTTAAAAAAATTTCCCTACAACTACACCTTCATATGAAACATTTGTGTATTTTAATGATCATTGAGGTTATTGTGACATTTGCTTGTCATTCTATGCTTAATTTGCTTAATTACTAATTATGAATGCAATGAGCATTGATCTTGAACCCCAATTGATTATATGTTTTACAAAACCCCAATTGATTATATGGTTTACAAAGAGTCTAGTCTATTATTTATTTTTGTTTTCCTTTACTATTCATCTCTAAATTGGGCGCCATTAGCATCGGATTTAGCATCGTCCAGTGGAAAAAATGCAATCAACTTGGGGAGCTAAATCTGGAGCTAATGGCGCCCAATTTAGAGTCGAATAGTAAAGGAAAACGAAATTCATTATTCAGATAACACGAAATTAAAAAATAATAGAGCCTGTGCACCCAAAACGAAAATGAAAATAATAGAGCATGAAATTTGGATAACACGAAATTAAAAAAATAATAGAGCCCATGCACCCAAAACAAAAACGAAAATAATAGAGCCCGCGCACCCAAAAGCAAGATTTTGTGCATTCATGATACTCCATTCACAATTTTAGATCTCGCGCGCACCCTTCATGATACTCCAGTCACGATTTTAGATCTCGCGCGCACCCAAAAGTAAGGGTTTGTGCATTCTCAAATCTCATACCCAAAAGAACCACCCAGAGAAAAGGCAAGGGCAAGCGTGGGAATATCCTCACCCGTAGAGACAGAGTAGTTGATCGATGCAAAGGAACAGTAACAAGGCAGGGGCAAGTGTGGGAATATCCTCACCTACAAAGATAGAGGCAGTTGATTGACGCAAAGGAACAGTAAGAAAGCTCGTTGATGATCTATATCCACCCACAAATGATGAACAGTAAGGAACAATAAGAAAGCACCACCCACAGATGATCTATATCCACTTGATCTCGTTAACACCTAACCAATTGATCAATCTATAATCCCACCGGCTGTTTCAATGCATACATAGAAAAGAGAGGGATTTTCCATAGTCTAGAGGAAAACAATTCACCCTAGGACGTCAAAAAATGTCAAGCAGCATAGGGAATTGAGCAAAGGGATCTGATTCTTTCCATAATGAGGTATTTCATACTCAATTTATAGATTTTTGCATGTTTCCATTGCTTGTTTGAATTGTATTTTTTAGTTTTTTATTTCAAAATTATAAAAGAAGAAATTTCCTCTGTATATATAGGGTTTATTGTTTTTATTTTTAAATTTAAAATAAGAAATTTATCATACATATATAGGGACATGACCCATTGGAAACTGAAAGAGGCAATGACTTCTATATTGGGGGTAGAAGCAGTGAAGAAAATAGAAGGTATGGACTTGTCCATGTTTGCCAAATATGTGGAAGAACAATCTACTAAAGGCATTGAAACCGTCCAACCAAACCAACCCTCTCAAAGAGAATCGATTGATTCCCCATCAATTCTTGGATCGTGCAAAAGATCAAGGAGAAATTCAATATCAATAACCTCTAAGAATGTGGAACGGCGAGTAGAGATGTCTAATGTACCAGCCACTCCTAGGTCACAGATTTCTTCCACCACCAGTACATGTTATTCATCTTGCATTGGTACATACGAAACCAAGGTAGAATATGTTGTTGTTTCCGGGAATATCAGGATGACAAATGACGGGAAAGTGTTCATGCATAGGTTGAAGGAATCATGCCTTCAACGCTTCAAATAGAATCTACATCTTCCATTCTCAAAGATACCCTTGCACCTTCAAAAAGTAATCATCAATGACATGGAGACTGAAATTGGGACAGGATGGTCAGTAAAGCAGATAAAAAAACAAATCACTCAAAATTGCAAGAGATTTCATTGCAACCAAACGAAAAAGATAAAAGGAATTCCTCCTGAGATAAGGAACAAAAGAAGGCCAATTGATGTAAGTGTGAAAGTATGGAAAGAGATCATGAAAACATATGATAGAGTAGATGCACGGAGGAAGTCTGGTGAGGAAAGCATACAGGTATTTGAATTTTCGACACTAGATTATTTCAAATTTATTAAACGATTTTTATATTTTATTGTTGCATAATCTAAATTGAATTAGTGTATGTTTTAGGACAAGGCCTCGAAGGCCAAGCTTTCCAAATTTCGTGCCACACATCATAATGGCAAAATAGGATTAGAAGCCTCAATATGCAAGTTTGTAAGTCCTGGGAATATCTAAAATGATATTTTTTTAAAATTTTGTACAAAAAAGTAAATGATTGCATATTAATTACTTTAACTAATCCATCTGCCATGTTTTGAGAGGAGCAACAATATGTCCATTATCCATCACAATATGAATTTGAGATGATACAGGAAAAAAAGTGGTTTGATTTTGTTATCTGGATGGAGAATGAGGTATCATTAGTTGACTTTCAATAACCTAGTTGGATATTGTTATGTTAATATGTCAATTTGCATTTCTTGTGTTGAGTTGTTTATTTATGTGTAGCTTGATTCAGAAGGCTGTAGTGCAACTATACAAAAAAAATTGGTCCCTTTTCTCTCTTTCTCTTATAGAGTCTTAGAAGAATGGCATGGTCAAATAAAATGAATGTTTGTAATGATCCTTGTTTCCCTTCATGAGCATATTGCTCCTAATGAGGTTGGAATGGGTTGAAAATAACAAGGACTAGAGTACTCTAACTCAAATACCCTATCATATTCTCACATTCATCCTTCTTATTTGTTGGTGGCATAAAGATAGAATGCATCTCTCCATTTTAAGCAAAGGGTGTATTTTGGAATGGATCTCATCCTTAGGCCTTTAGGTATTTTATCAATAATTGGTAGCTCAGATGGGCCTTGTTCATATTTTCCCATTAATTTGATGTCCTTGAAACCCATGGTTTGGATCATGGGAAATACTTGATGTTAGGTTTATATTTCTCATGTCTTAGAAAAATCATATTCATCCTCATCATTATCATGTTCCTCATCATGACTTTAACCCCC
>JASDQU010509907.1:0-15296 GCA_032191745.1 Picea mariana | reverse complement strand
AAATCATTTGCAGAATGATATATTCTTTACAATATGGAATCATTGAAAGAAAATACTCAATCACCATTTGATACTATGAAATATATGACTCTAACATGGAGCTTACGGAACTCAGTTACGTCGCCCGGTTGTGATTTTGTGCCCCTGGACCAAATTGTCATTGTGTCCCTAGCTGGCTTCAGGAGGCGAGTTGCAACTCGCCATTGTACCCAAACCATGCATCGGATCGACGAAACTCCAGTTTTGTTGGACTCCTGGCACTAGATTCCAGCTAGGGGGACCCCTCTCCTCTGATTTCATCGCCTAGAAAAGTGTTTGTTAGAGGATATCCAGAACTAGGGTTTAGCTCAATGAGGCACAATACAAATCTGGCATAGGGGGTCAACTTTCAAATCCCCTATGTCGGGTGATTCTGGGCATCATGGTCATGTGGGTGTTGGTCATACACACCTTCCAGAGCTTACGGAACTCGGTTACATCGCTCGATTGTGATTTTGTGCCCCCAAACCAAATTGTCATTGTGTCCCTGGATGGCTTCAGAAAGCGAGTTGCAACCTGCCATACATCCAAACCGTGCATCGGATCAACAGAACGCCAGTTCTATTGGAGGCCTGGCACTGGATTCCAGCTAGGGGGACCCCTCTCCTCTGATTTTGTTGCCCAGAAAAGTGCTTGTTAGAGGATTTCCAGAACTAGGGTTTAGCTCAGTGAAGCACAATGTAAATTCGGCACAGACGATCAACTTTCAAAGCCCATGTGTCAGGCGATTGTGCGCACCATGGTCATGTGGGAGTTGGTCATACACACCTTCTAGAGCTTACGAAACTTAGTTACATTGCCCGATTGTGATTTTGTGCCCCCGGACCAAATTGTCAATGTGTCCCTGAATGGCTTCAGTAGGTGAGTTACAACTCACCATAGCAACCAAATAGTGCCTCGAATTGAAAAAAACGCCAAATATTTTGGGCTCCTGGCACCGGATTCCAGCTAGGGGGACCCCTCTCCTATGATTTTGTTGCCCAGAAAAGTGTTTGTTAGAGGATCTCCGGAACTGGGGTTTAGCTCAGTGAGGCATAATGCAAATCTTGCACATGGGGTCAACTTTCAAAGCCCCTGTGTCGAGCGATTGGGGGCACTGTGGTCATGTGGTTGTTGTTCATACACACCTTCTGGAGCTTACAAAACTCAGTTACGTCGCTCAGTTGTGATTTTGTGCACCTAGACTAAATTGCCATTGTATCATTGAATGGCTTCAAGAGGCGAGTTGCAACTCGCCAAAGCACCCAAACCGTGCAGCGGATCGATGAAACGTTATTTTTGTTGGAATCCTGACACTAGATTCCATATAGGGGGACCCCTCTCCTGTGATTTTGTCACCCAAAAAAGTGTTTGTTAGAGGATCTATGGAACTAGGGTTTAGCTCAGTGAGGCACAATGAAAATCCGACACAGGGGGTCAACTTTATTTAATGTGGAAGCTATTTGTTTGTATAAATATTTTACCTTGATCTTTTTCTGATATTTTTTTCTTTTTGAGACCTATACCTTCCCAAAATTCTCCTTCCTCATGTCTCTTTCTTGACTGGGTTCCTAGATAGATTGTTGGGAGGCCAGAAATTTCTGTCTATCCATGGTCACAAATTCTTCCCAAGGTACTCTAAAAACTTATCTTTCCATAACATCACATACTATAAATTTTATGAGGCCATTGTGGGCCAAGGCCTCCTCTTTCCCTTTCTTAACCTTTGAACTCATTTCTCTTAAAGACTATATTAGGAAATAAGGAATTCTCTTTTTTTGTCAAGTCTATGGTGAAACAAATTCTTGAGCTAATGCAAGAACCTGAAATGGTATGCATATAGCATACTCAAACTTCACTCATAAGTGATATACCTTAGTAAGTGGTAGGCTACTTGATCCCATGGGTCTGGAAGAGTATCTCTTTTGACCCCATTCTTGTTTCACTTAGGTTCTACATAACTTAGGAAAAACAATTTATTAGCATCGATTGCAAGCTTCCTTTCATATTTATCTTAAGCTAAACCCATGGGAAGTCCTTCAACTTTTCTTATGATGGATTCATTCGCCTACATTACCAATCCTCACACTGCTATGATGTATTCTTGACCTTTGATATTTTGAAAATTATATTCAAATTCAAGAGATATCCTATGATCATATTCTTGTAGTTTATCAAAATAAACTATCCAATTGGGTTGTTGGTAGACCGTAACCACCTTATGGTTTTTGTATAGCCTACATGTATTTGTAGGATCACTCCTATTGAATCCTCCCCTAACATTTCACTTAGAATTCCTTCTATGTGAATCCTGAAGGTTGTGTGCATGCGTAGTTCTACTAACTTAGAAAACTAGAGAATGCAAAATAGAGATATTTTGGCTTGCCTGGGTTCCTAATGGGAAGGAAAAGAAAGTCAGAGTAAGGGGTATAGGATGGCATCATGGGAGTTAAGGATAGATGAAAAACATAAAAAGTATGTAGCTAAAATTGTATTTGTTGAAGAGGAATGTGGAGTTAGTAAGGTATAACCTCATGTGCACAACAGTGACAGGGTTGTTATGCATGCCAATTTGGCATGCACAGCAGCCACTGTGGTTGTTGTGCATGCCAATTGGACAATGGGGTCCTTTATGCTAGGCTTATTCCTCTTAGCATGAGTTCCGCATGGGATTCTCCCAAATCCTTTGTTGGGATAGAAGGTATGTCCTCCTCAATGTCTATGGTAGGTGTGTGTTCAATAATAGACAACTTGTTTGTTACTTGGGACATGTTCCTTTCCCTTGTGGCTCTACTTTGTTTCCCTCCCTATGTCTTGCCTATAGTAATTTTGAGGGGACTTCTATATGGTGTGCCCATATGGACCAAACTAGTAGCAACGTCCCTATCATTCTCCTATTTTCTAGTAGACACTTACTTTTCTTCCTCCTTTATGTTTGTATTCTTGTGTGTTCTCCTCTTTTGCTCATGCATGCATTGCCTCCAATATTTGTATTCTTCCTATATCTTATTGGGCTACCTCTTGGTTCAGATTAGCTTGCAGGGACAATAATTCTTCTTTTCTAATGGTTAATAACTTATCCCGGGTGATTTTGCAACTTTGTCCATCCAATGTATCATGTAAAATTAGCTTGATAATACCATGATGGGCTAATGCATCCACCTTTCCTACCTACACTTTAGAACTCATTTCTCCTAGAGACTATAAAAAAATAATAAGGAATGCTCAAGTTCTTTTCAGGTATGTTGATAGAAAATGTCTTCGATGATGTAACAATCTGAAGTGAAATGCATAGACCATGTTATTCCTTTTGTCACAAGTTATGTATTTCATTATGTGCAAGACCACCTCATATCTTGGTGAGGGGAAATTCTCTCTTTAAAACCATTCTTGTTCTCTTCCATTGTTTCATAAGACCCAATGAAGATCTTTTTTGCATATAAGGCTAGTTTCCTTTCCTCCTTTTCCCATAGAAATCCCATAGGGAGTCTTGTAACTATCACCAACATAGGTTCATTGATTTGGATTTGTAAGCCCTTAACTATGGTCATCTATTCTTGTTCCTCCAAGTGTTGGAAATTGTGTGCAAATTCAAGGGAAATTCCATAATAAAACCCTTGATGCCTATTGAAGTATTCCAACCAATTAGATTTTTGGAATGCGTCATTCACTTTAGGATTGGCATACAATTTAGAAGGGTTTGTAGGTTCCATTCTATTAAAGCTAGCTACAATCTTAGTATTTGATTAATATTCTTTGCTAGATGTTGTCTTTTTACTCAGGGTCTACCCCACTCTACTTATTCTTTTGATAATATAAGCAACAATCTCGTGTTGGCGCAGAATTGATCAGATCGGGGTCATTCTCAGGTTACCAATAAAAGGAACTGATTAGTCTAGAGCATTGGCATTTTCATCTCCTCTGAAGAGAAGAAGTATCACCCGAAGTGCAAACCAAGACAAGAAGATAGGAAGGGAAAGGGGAATACTTAGGTGGGTTTCCAGAATCTTCAAGATTCACCATGACCTTGCGCAAGAAGAACTAATCAAAGGACAGATATGAACTCATTCATAACTGGAAATAAAGACAATCAAGTTGTTATAGCATTTGTAAATAGAGACAGTGCATTGATCTTATCAAACATCAATAAGTAAAGTACAGAGATGATTCATAATCATAAACATAGAATGACATAGTATATTTTGAAATTGTAGGTCCTTCTGTATATATTATCAAAAGATGTTCTGAGATACAGTCTCACTGATTCAAATCATTACTATGTTACAAGATTTTGGCTCTGGACTCATGCCTCAGAGCTCTATCTATCCTTTTCCCCCAAATGTATACAAGTACAATCCCAAAACCTTCATGGAGTAGCATAATACTATGTCTACGCCTTCTACCCTCTCTATGACAAAACCCAACAACCAACAACAACAGCCAACCCTTTTACAATAATATGCATCTCATATATATAGAATGAGTGGGATCTTCTGGCTTTAGACTCTACATGCTTTCTTGTTCTTATTCTTGTTCTGTTGTAACTTCCTTTGCCTTGTTGGTGTTGCGTTGTCCCTTTTCGCAACCATTTTCTATTTCTTTGCTTGCTCCACTGTCCAGCTTCTTTGTGGCTTGCGCAAATCGTGTTTGACCAAAATTGGGGCTATAGTCCTCCTTGCGCAACTTCTAACCAAAAACAAAGAGCCCAACAGGCTTCGACCACAATCCTTGACTCGCCCTCGAGTCAAGTCCTTGGCTCTTTCCCAGCTTCTAGGAGTGCCTGTTGCTTTCCTCTATCCTCCTTCTCCACTTTTCTTTCATCTTCTACCTCCTCTTTTTCCTTTTACACCTCTTCAAATGAAGGGCCCAATTCTGAGACCAACTCTAAGGCCCGCTTCTTGACTTCTTGAAAACCCACAATTTTGTCTTGCCACATCCTGGCAAGGAGTGAGGCTTCAACTACAAACTATTGAGTCACATCTGTAATGCATCCTTTAGGATTGGATTCAACCAGGGAGTTCCACTCGAAATCAGCTATAGCATCTACCTAATGCATCTACATATATGTTTTCTAAAAGACAGGTCAAAATTCACGCAACTCCTTCTTAGCTACTACTTACGCTTCAAACAGAGCATTCAGCTCATTCTCTGCCTGTTAGATCTAATCGAAATTCTCTTGTTGCTTCAACGGATCCATGGTGACCACAACTTCTTCATTGAGCAATTGTATCCTTGCACACACATCCTCCATAGTTTGGTTGCACCTTGCAATGATTCCCATCCAATCGTTGACTTCACGAAAGATCCTCATGCATTCAGCTATGTGTTTGTGCAGTGTTGCTCTAGTAGTATTTCCTTCCAACACTAATTTCTTCATCTACTCTTGCAGCTTTCGAGGTTGCTTCTCTACTTCACGCTGGCTCTCCTGCCTCTCCCACGGCATGAGATTCTGGTAATTGTGGTGTTGCCTTCCTTATCTCTAGCTAGGCTTCAGCAAGCCTCTCCTAGACTCTTTCCAGTTTCTGCTCCACCTGGACCTTGGCGTATTTTTCTTGTGTCTTGCATGCTTGGGAAAGGAGTGCTTCCTCCCTTGCAAACTCTGCATCCCTTTCGGCCTACTAGAGCCTCTGCTCCAGTTGATCAATTGAATCTCTAATCATCCTAGCTAATTGTATTGTTGGCCACTATGTGAGGTCAGTAGAAGAAGGGGTGGCCTCCCTGGGTACTCGAACCTACAGTGGAAGTCCACTGGTCATCGAATACTCTGAAGGTGTCTCCACCTCCTCTTCTCCTGTAGATGGGCCTGGCACAAGTCTCAACCTCAGTGTTGATGGCAGGAAAGGTACTACTTTTGTTATGTCTAGGCAGAGCTGCATCAGCTATGCACACTATTGTGGGTTTTGGAGTACCAGCCCCATTTGTTCCTGCAACGTGGTTGCACTCTGGCCTGATGTCGTATCAGGTTCCTGCTGAACCTATGGTATCTCTGCCTCTTTGTGGACCTCGACTTCTAGGGTTACGCTCTTTTCGATATCACTTTCAACCTTGGTTATTGAGGGAGTGTGCCAAGGAATTGGGATTTGTGGTTTTGGTATAGTTTGCATATTCGTTGAAGATGAAGTATCCTGAATTGAAACAAAAGGGACAATTTGTTGGCTATGGGCTTCAGGGTTTGGACCACCGAATTCTAGTTTCTGCTTGGGTATCTCGGGGTTTGGACCAGTGAGTTCTGGTCTCTGCTCAAGTATCTGAGGGGGGCCTAACTTCATGGGCTCTGGGTCGGTGGTTTGGGATGGGATGGCGATTTCTCGAAGTGGCGACTGGGGTTGTGGGGCTGATGGGGGTTGTTAAGTGATATGGTGGTGGATGGGGTGGTGTTAGGATCAGGGTCATCCTGGATATTAATAATGTGGGTTGCTCGAGTCATTGATTGAGTGAGAGGAATGGTGGATGATATTGGTTGGGGATTTAGAACCTTTAGTGGGGAGATCCTTGTCCTGGGTTTCTTAGCCAATAGGTCTCTGATGAAGGCAGCGCTGAGAATTTCATTGAAATCCTTACCTGTCAACATGGCTTGCTCTGGAAATTGTGGGAACATAGGAAATGTTCTCTTCTTGCGCTCCAGTGGCTGCCTCTCTTCCTCCTCCTCTGAATCTGTTTGGATTGGGGCCTCTTTCTTCTGTTTCTATGGGCCTGAGCTTGGTTCTACACCTGTTTCTTGGCCCCTTTTCTTCAATAGTTCCGTCAACAGAAGGTAGTGCATCCCCAACTTGCCCAAGTTGTGTTTGACTCCCGGGCATGACATGACCTCCTTGTCGAATGCCTCCTCATCTAGGTAAAATGGCAGCATCCGTGTGTTGAAGTCTTCTCGCTTAGCATGCCTTGGTCATACAAATGTATGGTGGTAGTTCCTATTGAATGCAATGTTCTGCTTGTTGAGGTCGAGCAATTCTTGTGGAATGTGCAACCTTTGTGTTGCGTCTAGTAACACTCTTGTACCATTTTGAGAATGATGTGTTGTTAAAAGCAGTGTTCTTCGAGTCCGACCTCGAGTTCCAAAGCTCGAACATCTTTGCCAGTCACCCCTTATCTATTGGCGATAGCGGTCTTCCTGCAGGTGGCATCCACTTCAACATGGTGAACGCAACGAACAAGTAGTTGTAAGTGAAAGTGTCTCCCTTCTCTTGTGCTTCCTCACAAGCCACCAGGAGTTCTTTCAGTAAGTAACTGAACCAGTCGAATACAGCGTCGTTGGCGCAAAAATATGCCACCAATAATGCATCCAATGTAGATTCTCCTTTGTAATACGATTGCATGACCTTGCTAGAAATTACATAGCAAGCGGTCCTGACTGTCTTGGGTAGAATGGGGTCAATCTTGGTTGTGCACCCACCCCCCCCTCTGTGTATGAAATTTCTCATATAAAATGGGTTCTTCCTTTTTCATCCCATGCTTGCTAGGACCTTGAAATCCTTTGGATACATCCTTGCCTTCGATGGATAATCCAGTAAGATGATGGATTTCCTCCACGTGAATTGGGTATCTTCTATCCAACCACAGGATTTTGTCATGTACCCTACTAATGAGAAACTTGGTACATCTCGCAACCTCTCCAGTAGCGCCGAAAACTGGAAAATCTCTGAGATTCATAATAGTGGAGTTAAAAAGGTTGATGAACTCCGGCTTTGGCACGAACTGCATTCTTCCCAACTCATTTGGAGCGACACTCCAGAAGACATCGATGTTCATTTGCGGGAACAGAACCTGGTTTGTCAAGTTGAGGTCGAGGAATTTGACTTGCTCGAACTTCCCTTTGAGATCGCCCACGATCTCGACCCGTGGGTCACAGGGCTCGTCCGGCACTACATCCTTAGAAACTGCACTTCTACTCTCTGTAGCTCTCGGCATGGTGATTATGAATTGTCAATCCACTTCAATGGGCTAACTGGGATTTGGGGATCACGATTGAGGGTCGAGGGATTGCACAGGCTTGAGCAAAATTCAGAATTCAAAGGGTCCTAAGTTCTCTCTGGGAAACAATGCGTCTTACACCAAGTTCCCAAAAACTTATACTCAGGCTTAACTGACAAGTTCTATAATAACTGCTAAGGCTATTCATCATTAACCCTATAGACGCAACTTGGAGTTTATTTGTCTGACGGGACTGGTTAACATGGTAAATCTATTGGGTGATCTTGGCATTTACTGAGCAAGTTTTTCAGGGACGTGGATGATTCCAAACTTTATTGTTTAATGGATGAGAATCTTGGCACAGATACCGATGGCATCTTCGCATATCACGGATTTATGGTTTAACAGAATTTGAACAGGTTATTGCAGCGGTAATAAAGGCTATGATTGGACTGGGTTCATGTGGCACATGGACTAGGATTGTGTCTGGATTCTCTCTTCCTCTGACCTAAAAGGGGTCCCCGTCACATTTAATGACTGTCATTAATAGATTCATGGCTATTCTAATCCTACATTGTTGAGTAAGCAGTTCTACATCAAAACACACTTAGACAGAAAAATGAATTACATGTCACGGTGCAACAAAGCACTCTTAGAATTTATTAACTGAATTCACAGAAATTGCAAAATATTAAAATCTAGCTACTATACATGCTCTTTTGGACTAGAGAAACTGTCCTTTTAGCTCAATTATGAGACATATATGGTTTCAGGCGAGCACCATTCACCCATCCTGGCCGAAGTATCCCATCCGGTTGCGCAAGTCTGACTGCTCCAGAAGGTCGGATCTCTGCAACTATAAATGGTCCCAACCAATGCATGCACAACTTGCCTAGTTGTTTATGGTATCGACTGTCATAAAGTAGGACCTTATCTCCTTGCGCAAATTCTTTAGTCTTAATGTATCTGTCATGCCAATCTTTTTTCCTTGCTTTCTCAACTGATTGATGAAAGTTTGCTAAAAACCTAGTCTCCTCAAGTTTTTGCAATTCCATAAGCCTCTGCACAACTTATTCATCCTCCGATATAAGTGTAATATGTGCAATGTATAGACTTGGGGTAATGAATTATGTAGGTACCACAGCCTCTTTCCCATAGACTAGCTGAAATGGAGTATACCTGTGGAGTTTCTTTGTGGTTGTCTTGTAAGCCCATAAAACTTTTGGGACTCTGTCATCCCAATCCTCCCTATTTGCGCAACAAACCTTCATTAATCCTCTCTCAAGAATCTTGTTAAACGCCTCTACTGTAACATTGTCTTGCGGATGGTAGAGGCTACTTTTATGATGTTGGATCACGAACTTTGTTGTAAGTGTTGTTATTGTACTACTGATAAAATGACCACCCTGATCACTGGTCAGACTCCTAGGACATCCAAACTGAGTGATAATGTTTTCAAAAATGAACCTGGCAGTAGTATCAGTCGAGAAATCCTGAACAGATGTTGCCTCCGCCCATCGTGTGAGGTAATCAATTGCGGTAATAATATTCCTGGCCTTTGAATGCTTAGTTGTGGGGTTGATCGGCCCAATAAATTCAACCATCCACTTATCACATGCTTGCAGAGCTCGAACTGGATGAAGAGGCAATTCATCTTGTCATGATGGCTTTCCCACTCTTTGACAAACATCACAAAATCTAACATATACCTTTGCACCTTTGAAGAGCATATCCCACCATAATCTAGATTGGAGGACCTTCTGTGCAGTGGCCTTTCCTTCAACATGGCCTCCCGCAACACCATTGTGGCATTCCCACAGTATGTCTTGTATTTTGTGATCTAAGACACACCACCTGAGGATGTTATATAGGCCCAACTTATACAATTTCCCCGCAATCAATTGATAGTTCGCTGCTCTAACCACCATATGACGTTTCTGAGTTGTGGAGTACGTTTCTGGGCAGGCCCCTGTACTCAAGAAGATTGTTATGTCTTTCAGGTATTCTAGTATGGACTCAACCCGAAACAGGTCTGCATCTGAGAGTTGATCATCGATTTCTCCGCCACTTTCCCCTAACTCTAATCTAGATAGGTGATCAAGCCCCACATTACATCTTCCAGGTTTAATGATCACCTCAAACAAAAATTCCTGGAACAGTAACAACCATCGACAAATTCTTCTTTCCAGAACAAGCTTGTTAACTACATATTTAACGCAGAATGGTCAGTAAAGAACTTAAAATGAGATCCTAACAAGTAATGTCTAAACTTCTACAGAGCATAAATCATAGCTAAACCCTCCCTTTATGTGGTTGTATAGTTGCGCTCATCTTGCGACAACTTCTTGATAGCAAAATAGATAGGGTGATCCATGGCTCCATCTCCTGGTTGTGTTAAGATGGCTCCCAGGGAAATACTTTATGTGTCTACGTGCATATGAAATTCATTTTCCCAGTTTAGAAATATCAGAATAGGTGTTGTGTTGACATTTTCCTTCAAGATGTCGAACGCTTTCTCATACAATGGTGTCCACTAGAACACTTCTGACTTATTTAGTAGATTTTCCATAGGTGCAGTAATGTTTGCATACCTTATGATAAACCTACTATAGTACCCTATGTGCCCCAGTGTGGAGCGCAACTGCTTAGCGCTCGTAGATGGAGGCATGTTCACAATAACCAAAACTTTGGCTAGTCTACCAGTACTCCTTCTCGGCATACTATGTGGCCTAACAAATTTCCATGTGGCACACAGAAGATACACTTCCTGAGGTTCAAGGATATCAACAATTACCTACATCTATCAAACATTAGATGTAGTAGCGCTATGTGTTCTTTGAGCAAACTGTATACTGTCCAATCATCCATATAAACTTCTATAAACTGGTGAATAAATTCTTAGAAAGCTGCTATTGCAATCCGAGAAAAAACTACAGGGGCATTCTTTAGGCAGAAGGGCATCACCTTATATGAAAATGACCCTCGTTTTGTTATGAATGTGGTCTTTTTCTTGTCTTCTTCAGCAATCCTTGCTTGGTCATACCTCGAAAATCCATCTGTAAATGAGTAAGATTCTTTCCCCGCAACATGTTCTAGCACCTCATCAGTAAAAGGTGTTGGGAAAGGGTCATGCACACAGGCAGAGTTAAGGCTTCTTTAATCTATACAGACCCTAATTTCCTATGTGCATTTCTTGCTCTAGATGACTATTGGGCTAACCCATTCTGCTTCTTCCACTGGAAAAATAAGTCAAGCCTCCAACATCTTATCTGTTTCCCTCTTAACCTTCTCCTCCACCCCGGGGTTAAGGCGATATGGTCTATGCCTTACAGGCTTTGATCCTGATTTTAGTTCAATTTTCATCTCTCCCGTAGCTCCTTTAATCCCTTTTAGTTCTGAGAATGTCTTTGGGAACAAGTCCTCATACTCTTGCAACAGGCTATGTATTTCTTGGCTAGTTTGCTCATCGTAGTAATCTCCTACCATAGATATCTTAGGTTTCTCTATAGTTCCTATATTGACTTGACGAAACTTCAATGGATAATTATAGGAACCAT
Source organism: Picea mariana (assembly GCA_032191745.1). NCBI lineage: Eukaryota > Viridiplantae > Streptophyta > Pinopsida > Pinales > Pinaceae > Picea > Picea mariana. Next base: position 3,810 of record JASDQU010509907.1, on the reverse strand, counting down.
CACTCTAGCTGGGTATAATGTTTTGGATCTCTCTGCTTCCTTTTGTTTCCTTAATGGTTAAGTTTCTCAATTCTTCTAAATCATCCGGGTTTTCCAAATCCTTCTCAATCTTATAGAATTCTATAGTTCTTTTGTCTATGTCTAGGTGAAGGCTAGACTGAACTGCTTAGTTATGTTTTGCACATACCACTAGGTCTGATTTCCGTTCACCAGCATCGGTAAAAAGGAATTATTTAATTTTTTGCAGGATTGTCTTAAGCTCAGGGTACTTACTTATAAACTAGAAGCTCTTGCAAAATTGATCTGCCAACATTTGTCAGTCATCAGTCTGTCTTCTGGTTTCTTCATGCATGTACCAAGCTTTAGGAATCGGACCTAGCAAATAAGGAAATACTTGAACCCACAAGCGAGATCGTATTTCCGCAACTTGCCATTGTCTCACACATTTCTCAATATGTGCTTTAGGATCAGACTATCCATTGAACAATTGTGCAACTTGGAAACTCGTCTGCATCTATGATTTCAGTTGCTCCTTATCTTGAAATCTATATCGGATAGCTTGCTTCACATCCTCCTAGTTCTTAATCCAAGCTTTGTGACCAGTCCACCATCTAGCAGGGGTGTCCTGGAGGGCTAAGTCCAAAACTGAGATCCTTTGATCCTCCACTATTTTTTCTTCCATGCTAACCAGAAAGCTGTCAAGTTCTGAGGTACCATCATATATCGGGTGTTCTCTAACCTTGCTGCCAATTGTCAAATGCCAGTTATGAATCTTTATCCACCGATTGTATGCTCCTCTAACTTATTGATTCATCAGCAGTAGGATTTATGTAGTCTTCTCTCGTTCCTGTTGTTACAGTGTACAACTGATCCAAGTATTCTCCCTCCATATTGTTCTCTGTTGACTCCGTGTATCGAGGGCCTACATACGAATCCAAGGGTTGAACTAATTTTATTACGTCTGCCTCAATTGTCATAGTGTCTCTCTTTAGGTCAATCACCGCATATTTTTCGTAAGCCTAGTCAATACCAAGTAGTGTAGGATAAGGGTCCTTATCCCCCATGATTTCAATCACCTCAAAATCAGCTACAGTCTTCACTCCCACAACATCTATTTCCACATTCTCTAGTCTTCCTATTGGAAAAATATAGTATTGATTGGGCATTCTTAACTGGATTGGGGAATGTGTCAACTTGGGTTTTCCTAAAGCTTCCCAAGTCTTTTTAGGTAGTATATTAACATTAGATCCTAGATCTAATGTAACATCCTTAATCTCAAACTCATCTAGCTGGGCTGCCAATCTAAACTATTTTCCAATTCGTATTTTTCTTCTCTGCACTCTCTGAGTATTCTTCTCAGGAAGATTAGTCCTTATTATAATTTATGGAGATTCCTCAGCTCCTAGGACTAGGTATAGGGCATTGCGCAACTTTTTTGTCAAGTGGTCATTCCCAAGAATATCATAAAATAGTTGAAACCAAATGTCAACTACATTTTGTGGTTGCTCGGGTTGTCTCATCGAGACTACGGGGTTTCAAGGTGCAAGGGGTGAAGCAGGGACTTGCACGACCTTAGGATGACCAATAGGTTGGCGATGTTTTTCTTGCATCTCAGAGCGAGGGATACTCTGAAATACTTCTATTACATTTTTAAAGAAAAGCTTATGTTTCAGAGGATCATACATGTCCTCCTTAGGCGATGCTTTATGGATCTGAGGTAAATTGTTGGCATCTACGCCAGCCTTTTCTCCTCCTCGAGTAAAGATATTAAGGTTAGGTAGTTGTCCTTTAATAACTCTCTTTATCTATGAACTGATGAGATTAGTTCCTCGTTGATGTACCCGATCTTCCCATTTCATAATTATCTCTGGGAAGTCTTCAGTTGCGTGCCCATTGGTCCTACAGTGAGAGCACCATGGTCACCTTGGGTGAGGAAAATCTCTATCCATGTGGCCTTGCTCATCACAGTTGTAGCATCTACTTGGTCCTCTTCCCCCGGTTCTTCCTCCTCTGAAGTCTCCTCCAGCTCCGCCTCCTCGACCTCTTCCCGGTCCCTGAGGGGTTTCATTCACCCTAAATGATGTTCGATCCAGTCTATCCGCAAGTGCACCCAATGCTCTACATTGATTTATAGCATGTATGCTAGATGCACAAATATCACAATGTAGAATATTTGGTATTGTTGAATACTTCTGAATAATAGGGCATTGTCTTGGCCCATGCCCATGGATTCAGCAAATCTCGCAATACTCAATGGATGACACTACTTGATTACCTAGAAAAGGATGATATGGGGTTGGGGTAAATTTGTGGATACTTGCACAACTCCTCCCGTAAGTCCTGGTGAGGGTCCCATTGGATTCTAAGGAGGCCCCATTCCCCTCATCCGTGGACATTTGTTCACCAGATGTCCTTCTGTGTAGCATCTGGTACACTAGACTTGCATTTGTCCTGGTCTAGGTATCATCAATTCTTGAATCTTCTCTGTGAGTGTTGATATTTGTCCTTGTAGTTGCGCCAGAGTTGCATCTGTTGGGGGTCTGGTCACTCTCAGGCTTCCCAGATATCCTTCCATGGCTTCAATCTTCATTGTTTGTTCCAAGGCATCTATCAAAGTGGTTATCCATTGTTGCATTAACAGAATTCATGTCAGAGGTAGAAATCCTTGGATATACCATTCTCTTTGATTTTCTTCATGAATTGGATGCACTAACCTCCCTATAGCATATTTAAATTTCTAGCGATATTCCCAGGCTGATTCACCTTCCCTTTGTTGAAGTTCGTGCAACTCAGACATAGCTTGTTGTTCTGACTGAGGCAGCTTAAACTTCGTTATGAATTTTGTCTGTACCTGGTCAAGTGTGAACGCTTGACCCTACACTCCTGGTACTCATGGCTTAATGGCCTTCTTGTACCATTTGAGAGCACGGCCTCTCAAGGTAGTCTGGAACTCAACCAATTTATTCGCATCCAGAGTCCCTCTGGACCTCCAAATTGCTTCACATAAGAACCAATGCTACTCAACATCCTCGTCTCCCTTACCCCAGAATTCTGGGTATTGAGCAAACGAACCTCCCGCATTACCAGCCATTGTTGATCTTACTGCTCCTACCAAGAAAAAACCTAACGGCACTGGTTGCGATCTACCAGGGGATCCCAATATCCTCCCAGTATTCACGCTTCCCGATTGTGACTAACTAACTGACTGTAATGGAATAGCAATAGCACAAGAAGGTAATATGGAATTTACCACTTGTATAGAAGACACTTGGGGTATGGGTGATTCGGGGTTGGTGCCACTGGCTTCGAGGTGGGTTTCTTTGATCTGGGGAGTATCGTTCTCATCCTCTGGAGCGGTCTCTTCAGTCGGATTCCCGATCTTTCCTGGTATCGGAGATGAATCTTCTCTTTCTTCTTCAATATCCATGTCGGCTTCCTTTTCCCATGCTTCTACACCTTCTTCTTCTTGTCCGCCCTCTTGGGGACTTCTTTCTCTCTGCGCTTCTCTCTCATTTAATATTTGACTGGTCAATCTTTCTTATCTTCTCATCTTTTGCAACTCTTCCATTTGTCCTTCCTCAACTTCTCCTGGTCCGACTTCTTTCTGCAACTTCTCGGATTGTTTTACTTATTTCTTTATCTTACCGCGCCACCACTTCTCAACTATGGCGGCTCTTTTCTGTCGGTTTTACATCATATAAGATAGAATCAATATTTTTATTACAATAATGAGTGTTCCATATATATAGGGATCATAAGGTGACCATCCATGAAAGGATGAGTTCCTTGAATAATCAATAACTATTTGTT
>JASDQU010509906.1:107569-126805 GCA_032191745.1 Picea mariana | reverse complement strand
AAATCATAAGTGAACTCCATTGTCCCACCATTTTAAAAGTAAAACGTTAAAAATATAATCACAACTTTTTTTAAGCATGAAAAAGTTGAGGTCATACAACATATTATTTTAGGGATTTTTAAATAAAGTGAAAATTTTTGATAATTATGATAAATTTTATCGTTTTTTTACTTAAATTAAATAATTTTACATTAATTAAAATTAAAATGCATTATTATTTGAGTGGGTCTAATGGTTAAGAACATGTGTTTCTTTTTAAAAGGTTACAAGTTCGAATCTAGAGGGGGGTAGGGTATGTATACCTTCGTAGACTTTACCAGTCAAATCGGAAGGGGTCCCTTGTCCCACAAACAAGGGAGTCTCATACACCAATTTGGTGTGCTGGTTGACCTTAAAAATAGATTATTATTATTATTATTATTATATATAAGTTTAAATATTATGTTTTTAAATATTTTGATTATGTTATTATTAGTGAAATTAGAAATTTTCATTATTCAAATTGTATTTTTATTACATAAATTTCATTAATTTTTTCATTTTCTAATTAAATTTTGGATCAAATTATTAAAAAWATRTATAAAAAATTCAAAAAGTAAAATGTTTAGATTATTCTTTAAATTGTAATCCTCTATAGTATTTGGTTTCATGTATGAGACTAAGACTAAGYGCTAATAAAAAACACATGCAATGAGGGATAGCCACAACCATGACCATAAGGGATATTCACTTTTTTCAGACACTATCTATGTTGAAACCACCTTTCAATTGAAAGCTGAGATTTTGGGTCTTTGGGGGTTTCTATTCCTTCCACAGACTTCAAAGTAACTATTRAATGGATTAATGACCGCTCAAATTTGAACCTGATTTATCTACATAACTGGAAAGAACATATAAGATGCTTAAAGGGAATGTTTGAAGGAATTCACTTCATGCATATTCACAGAGAATTCAACATAGTAGCATATCATCTCTCCAAAAAAGCACTGGACAACCCCATAGCTTTTTTATTTTCGAATGTTACATTCCAATATAACCAAACATTAGTGTAAAGTTTACTTTTTCTTTTTGATGAGTAAGATTATGATATGTAAAGCAATTCACAACAACAACTCTCTAGAAACTTGCTCATATTATAGTACAACCTATCAAGATTTTGAGGAGATTATTAGTAATTTGTAGATCATATAGATCTTTTTGTAAATTGAAAGAACACTTGATTCTAATAGAATAACAGTGAATCTCTTTTTTCTGTGAAAACAAACAAAATTGACAACCAAAAATCCATAAACATCTAATAAAAGTGAAACTCTACCCCCTTAAGGACCACCAACAATCAATACATTATTTTAAGTGGCTCAGTTTTCCTTAAATAATAATGATGAATTAACCCACATTTATGGATAACGACTAATAATAAATATCCTCTTAACAAAACTAAAACATGAAATTTCTAATTTTTAATTTCTAATGATAATAATAATCTAATTTTATGGTCAAGACCAAGTGAGACACCAAATTGGTGTATAAGACCTTCTTGTGAGACCCCCTTAGAAAAAACAAATGTTCTTAATTGTTACTACTACTACTACTAATCTATGAAGAGATACATGTTCTTAACTATTAAACCCACTCAAACTCCCGAGAAAAACACATGTTCTTAACTACTACTACTACTAATAATAATCTATAAAGAAACAAACGTTCTTAACTATTAAAGCCACTCACACTCCCAAGAGAAAACACATGTTCTTAACTACTACTACTAACAATAATCTATTTTTAAGGTCACACACATGTTCTTAACTACTACTACTAATCTATTTTTAAAGTCACGGATCCCCTTGTTTTTGGGACAAGGGATCCCTCAAAACTTTTCATTGATAAAATTTTTAAATTATAAATTACATAAAACTTTTTATTTGTAAAATTTATTGTCAACAAAATAAATTTTTTAATTTAAATGGAATTTTTTTTAAAATGTAATTTTTTTTTGCTTAATGTAAATCTTAGTTAGGAAGAGATGGAAAACCCAACTATTCTACTTTTTGGTCCTTTTTGCATCCAGTGATATAAATTTGTACGAAATCACAATTTTATGTTATTTAAATTGCATTTATGAATGTAAAAATGGGTTCAATGCAAACATTAAAATTATATAGAATTAAATATTAAATTTGTAGATCCAACAATTACTTAACCCACAAAATTAAACAAAAAATATCTCCTAAAAATTACTAAAATATAAAATAGTTGAACTACTACTTTTAAAATACACATTAACCAAATTTTATAAAAAAATTAATAATTTCATTATCATTAAAAAAATACCATAATAGAACATTAATCAAATTTTATGGATCATTTAAAAATACCATACATACTTAAATACAAATCAATTTTTTTACTTAAAAAATAATAAACAACAGTGAAAATTTTCATTAATAAATTAAAATTAAAATTTGGTAAAAAATTAGATTTATTATTAGAATTGTATATATTGATTATTCAGATTATATATAACTAGCACAGCTGTTAACTCGCGGCTGAGAACGCCGAATCCGTAATCCGTAATCTGTAATCCGTTTGTGATAATATGAAATGTTTGGCATAACATTTAAACTTAATGTTTAATCCTACTTAATCATTTAAACTTGGCATGACATTTACATATCCTTATAGTAATTTTTTAATGTGATTAGATAAATGTTAAAAAGTAAACATGTTAACAGATGCCTTGATAAATGCAAGAAAGTTATTAATAATAAATTTGACCCATTGATTTTGGAGGACGACTAAGAATATGCCAGCATCTTCAATGCATAGCCATCAGATTAGGGTTTAAGATTAAATAAGGTTAAAAGATCATTAATTCAGGGTAATAAAAGTTTTTAATTTTTGAAAATAAAAATATATAATAATGAAAAAAAAAATGCAATTTTAATAATTCTTTGCTAACAAAATTCCAATAATAATAAAAAAAAATCCCAAACCCATCGTTTAGAATTCTTCAATGAATAAATACAATAAAATAAACAAGAAACGTAAACATGTAATTGATTTGTGTGGTAAACTCCCACCGATTTAAGAGGTCAACTGTCAAAGCACCACACACGAAGAAGGCATGAGTAAGGGAATTTAGTACATCATCCTGGACGTGGGGTCCATAGCGTTGGAATGAATAATTAGCCACGACGCCACAAACCATGAAAAATATTAGAGCTAAAGCCCGAAACCCCGGGGAAGTTACGTAACTCGTCTTCCAGTAACTTTGACTCCTTAAATCCCACGTGGTCCCTGATCGCCACGTGTACATTTGCGCATACGTGTCTTTATACGCCTAGCCAGCGCCCTTTATACGCTTGCATGTACGTACGCATACGGACGGACCGTTTCAGGGATGTCGACCTTACCAATTCGTGAAAAATATTTACAGCCCCCTCCGGCGGATCGCATGCAGTACAGCTCGTGCATGGCCGTTAAATGCAAGGTAGCGTGAGCAGTGAGACGAATTCGAGGCGAGCGAGGCCGGGGTTTGAAGAATACGAACGTCCGGCGACGGACTTACTCGAAGCCGCGGGCGAAAATGGCGGCGAACGGCGCATGAATGGTGGCGAACGGCGCAGAAACGGCCCGCAACCGATAAAAACGACACAAGACACCGCAGGGGACGAGCGGAGCCGATAATTTGGCGTTATTCAGCTCCTGAAGCCGCTAAAATGGCGGATGCTTGGATTCTAGACGTCGCCATGTCGAGGAAAACCCAGAGGAGATAATTTAGCGGAGTTTACCTAATAAGTACTCAAAAACGAGGAGTAAAGCCGAAGACAACTGGATATAGTGCTGAGCAGATGAGAATCGATCGAATTTACTCCTTTTCTGGTTTGTTTTCCATTAAATTTCTGCAATTTGCCTGAAGGATTTGAAATCGGGTTTGGTTTTCCTCGGGATCGAACCGGAGACCGTTTAGGCCGAGGTTTCGTGCAGCTTGAAGAGAAATCGTGGAAAATCGACGTGGATTAGGGTGGATTTTGTGCTATGGAGAAAGTCTGCTGGAATTCCAAGTGCGGGGCCGCGGCTTCGGTCGTATGGAGGACAGGGTGGATTTTACGTTCGGGCCGCGTTGCCGATCTCTGCGACTCCTGCGGGTATGAAAAAATTAAGCTTTTTTTCATGCTTTTACGTCGTTCATGGCGGTTTGGTGGCTCAGAAAAATGTCCGGAAATTAAATATTTGTGTAAAGTTTGCGGTTTTCGTTAAAATTTTGGGGCAAATTATTTTTAAAGTAAAATTTAGGTTATCCTTATGTTCAAACCGGTGAATTTCTGCGTTGTTAGCTCAGGATTCGATTGCTCTGGTCAGTTTATGATATGATGGTTTTCTATTGTGTTTTTTAAAATAAAATTTTGGACATTGTGTTGTTAATGACGGTTTTGTAATTGGATTGGGGGCTTTGTGTCAGCCTTTCATGATTCGATTGCTTGTGTGACATATTTGAAGAACATAATTCTGTGTACGCATGCATTCTCGTTCGTTTGTTTATTTTAATCTAATTTTTTAAAAGAGGAATTTTATTCAACACATTACATATTACACAGAACCGGTAGGTGCTATTACAACAAAATCCAGTAGATACCGGTATGTGTGATTATAACAATTTTCAGTAACAGGCGCACGAATTTCACCTTGGTTGTTGTCTTTGGGATACCATTTTTAAATGCAAGCTTACTAAACGACAGTGGCATAGCATTTCCCTCGTTGAGRATATTGTTCCACATTGATATGACTACTACCCAGCTTGGGATCCAACTATTGCAAGAGCATCATAGTCACTAGMCAGAGTGGAACTCGAGACCAAATTTGACAAATTCTTTGTCGGTAAACCACAAACTAATGTCCTGWTTGGTTGATGTTTCAAATAGGCAGTTCACTGTTGGATTGCCYCTGTGATTTTGCTTGTGAGGCTATGGCTGAAGCTAATAGGTCAATTATGTTCTATTATCTGCTCCAAAGGGCGTATGTGGGAAAGCTTTTAGTTACACTGCTGGTGTTATTTTTCTGGAGAGGCTGATTTTTTTTTTTCTAAAATATATATTTTTTGTGATTTAAGCAGTTCAGGTTTAGGTCGCTGCTATGCTTTTGCACTGAGAGAAGTGAGGTGCATTCTATAGCCTGGGCAGGGGTGGGGGTGATCCATCAACTCTTTGCACAYGTGGGTAATGGTACATTGAATCTAGCTGATAAATTGTGTGTATTGATTATGGACACTAGCAAAGGCCCATCTAAACCCAAGTTTGATATGCACCTCGAGGTTGTGAAACTCAAGAATCTTGAGGGTTCACACATACCTGGGTAGCAAATATTGAACACGAGCTTTGCAACCTCAAAGTGCATATCAGTTCTGCGTTTAGATGTGTCTGGGCCATTGTTTAAAAGAGTCAGACTGTTCAGTGGCAGCTCGTGTTTAGGTTGGATTATGTTATTTTACCTTGAAAAGGTGAATTTTACAAAAATGCATCTTATGTGGTTGCTATTGCCATGGTTATTTGAAGGTCGAATTTTTACGAGACAATGGAAACTTCAGGTTACCTTTTTTATTAGATTAACATTAGCGGATATTTCATGTGCGCATTTTGTTTGTGTGCTGCTGATGAAGTTTTCCATTAGATATTAATTTTATTGGGATATTCAATATCTGTTGTATCCACATTATATTCAATAGATGTCCTTGATGTTCTGATCTCGATTTGTTCAAAAGGGTGGGTTTATATGGCTCAAATGATGTAGTTCTCTGGTATTCTTTTTGTCTGCTATTTTAAACTTCAGTTTTGACATTCTGTCATGAGTTCTGTGTTATTTAGTAATTTTGAAAATGCCAAAGGACTGTTTGTTATCTCCGAGATTCTATAAAATTCAGATTTCAAAATTATTTATCTGGGCTTGTAGATATAAAACTCAAAACCTTTTAGACAGCAAGAACTTGGAAATTACTTGTACATATCTTCTTATCGTTTAGATTTTCATTAATATCTGATGATTGGAATCATTTTGTTACATGACCATTTTAATGCACAGGTCTGCATATGAGCAATTGATATTTTGTGAGACATTTCACTCAGAAGAAGATGGTTGGAAGGATTGCAACACATGTAAAAAGGTCAGAAGTCAAGCACTTATTGAATACTGCCCTAAATAGTCTAAAGCATTAAACACATGGTAGTTAGAATCTTCATTCTGTTTATGCAGACTCAGTTGGCCAGAGTAGCCTTTTTTCTGAAGAAAAGATGTCATTAATTTACAAAACAGATAAAGAATTGGTGTCCCATCATTGGCTGGGGGCCAGTAACAGTTTGGATGTACAGAGACCTTCACAATGCAAGGACATATTGTCCCCAAACTCTAACTTCTTGCTGCCTAGCATGATATAATTCTGGACTGGACTATTGACTAAATGACATAGGCAAGCTATGTAGGTTATTATGGATAGACGACATTATTAACCAGAATACCTATAATATAGACTATGCCAACTATAAGCCAATATGTAAATATAAACCAAGAAAAGGCCACTGATTTCTACACCTACTCAAACAGCAAGAATATGCATCAAACCCCAAGCTATTCTCCCCTGAAATTGTTCCTCCTCAGTCGTCCTTGAGAGTTTGCTTTCAGGGTTTCTTGCTTGCATTGCATCTGCAAAATCCCTTCCCTTGTTAAGATGTTTAGGGATATTATGTCCTTGCCAATTTGGTCCAGCTTCTTCCTTGCGCTCTTAGCAACAATAATGTTATCTGACTCCTTGCCCCTAATCTTTACTTCATCTCTCTTGAATGCCTCAAATCTCTCCGTAATTTGTGAAGTTGTCCTGTGACTGCCTGCAAATTGTTCAGCTGGGAAGTAATGCCATTATGAATCAAGGAAAGTATTTCTCCCAATCCAGTTAGAAAATCCTGGACATTTTCTGAAAATTCTTCATGGCCCTCAAAGTTTTCTGTTTTAGAGAGTTTCAGTTTTTCTTCCTTCTGCTGGAAGAAGACAAATCTTCTCCATTGTTGCCCGCCGCCTCAGCGGTGCTGTGAGTTCTTCTGCCCATGACAATAAATTCAGTTAGGACGAGGGGCTGCTTTATATTGTTCCACCAAAAGCTTATCATTTCCCCCATATGCCGCTTTGAGAACCTCGACCTTTGGCTTTACCATTGCAGAGGAGACTTTGAGAATAGAATGAAGCAGATGAAACAGCAAGACAGGGCAGTGCACACAGTGTCCTTTACCATCCCTAATCTTCATTGCAAATTGGTTTGTCTTGCCTTCTTGAGCCAGCTCCTTTCTATTCAATTATTAAATAGAGTTGGTAGTACTCAGACTATAAAACCTCCAATTTCAATTGTTTGAGTAAATCTTCGTCCTTGACCCAAGTCAATATTTTCTAAGATTTTGATTGATTGGAAGCTAGATTAATTGCAACATTGGCCAGCAATCTTGTTATTCTTAGTTTTTTTAAAATCAACTGAGGCCAATCTTGAAATTAAGTCTTTTTACTGTTTAATAGATCTTCTATGGTCGAGCTATTACTTTTTTAAAGCCTATTAAAAGAATGACAACCAGCTGAGAGTCCCCTTCAATTAAAACATTCTTTAGGCCTAAGCTAAGACAGGGTTCGAGACCAGTTATTAACACAAACAACGTAAACTGGGGCAACCTTTCCCTTAGACTTCTACATTTCTCATTCTCCACCTGCTTTACTAGGATTGCCTTTAGAGGTCCCATCATAATTTAGATCGAAAGACTGTTAGGGAGGTGTTGCCAAATCTAGCTGGGGTCATTGTGGTCCTCAAAGGTCTATTTTTAAGAACATTGAAAGAATGATCTTTAGCACTAATATGAATGCCCTTAATGCTCTTTTCAGTTTCTATTTTTAAATTTTAAGAGTTTAAGTGATAACACCTGTTGGAAGCTTTGCCTGGTCAAGTTGGCCTCAAATTGATGTCCCACATCATTTAGACAGACTACAAAGTGGCATGATGCTAACTAATGCAATATTATGAATTTTGCAAAGGGTCAGTGTTTCCCCCTAAATTCATAATTGTCTGTTCATAAGTTGACTCCTCAATTCTTTAGGTTACTCCTCAAGAAGCTCAACACTTGATGGATTAAGTACAAGCTAAAATAAGTTAACCTTATCCTAACTCTCTCGGGCACTCACCATGTTTTTTAATAGCCAGCTTGTTTACAAGTATGATCTATTAATCACTCAACATGTTTTTTAATAGCCAGCTTGTTTACATGTATGATCTGTCAATGGCTGGGATCTGGGACCATCAAAATCTGCTGATCTTTATTTTGACAGGAATTCTCAGATACTATGCAGAATTTCTTCAGAATTGCTGTTCTGAATGTATGCAAAGAGAGCATGGTCTGACATTTCCCAGGGGCCAGCAATTATATGTAAAAATTTTCTCACTTCAAAAAAAATGAAACTGAAGTGTTAATTCCTTGTCCTTTTGCGACTCATCTTCTCAAAGCAAGAGCCTACTGCCAAACATCCTCAAGCCCAAATTGCTATAGGGTAGTTTTTCAGCCAAATATTTTTTCTTCTGCGCATGATGCTTTTGATAGATGATTTTAATGATCTCTTTCACAATCATGCCTTAACCTATCAGTGTATCAGAAAATAACAGAGGTGCAAGTTTGGATGCTAAAATAGAACCAACCACAGACCACAGATATGTTAAAAAATCAGACCACGGTGAGCAGATTTTACATTCTAGAAACTAACCTAAAACTATGTCACTAAAACTGAAAACGCCAATCAAAATTTCTGCTATAGACTACTTTAACCTACAAACACATACTGCTGATAATTAAAACAAAAAACACTCTACTCTGAACACTCAAAACAGCATCACTGGTTTTCTATTAAATATGTAAACTGAAAGCTGAAGCTACAGCTCAAAACTAAATTCTTGAACCATTAAGTGGTCTGCCCTGCTTCTCCTTTATAGAATAGGAAGAAGAGAGGTATAATGAATCTGGATGCATGCACAACAGCGCCTAAACTGGCAGTGTAAACTTTAACGCTAGTGTGCCTTGCTTGCATGGATAATCGAGCCAAATTAAGGTGTGCCCTCCTAGAGACCTGCATTCTTCATTGAGATCGTAATTCACATGCATGAGCACCCCTATTAACTTAGGGAATTGCGCTCTCTAACTGTGCATGCAAAACTAAATAAAGCAAAAACAGATTTAGAACCGAATTGCTGAATATAGAAAAAACATCTAAAACTGGAACTTGGCTGAGGATGGCACATGCATGCTTTTGGCATGCATATGCTCCCTATCTCTCTCTTCTCTAGAAATGTTAGTGTGCTCACATAACTGCCATATGAATTTCTGAAAGGAGGGCTGTTGGACTGTTGTACACTGCTCTACTGGAAGGGGAAGAGTGTTGTAGTTAGAACACTGTCCGAGCTATGCACAGATAAAGTTAACAGTTCCTCTTAGTGAGGAAAGTGTTCTCCACCACACCAGACCTCTCCTTGAATATCTTGAACTTCCCCTGTGCCAGGGGCTTGCTTAAGATATCTTCAACCTGCTGATAAGTAGGAATGTATTGAAGAATCACTGCTCCCTTCCCTTCTGAACCCTGTCTCTGATAAAGTGGTACTTGTTCTCAATATGCTTGGATTGATAATGAAACATTGGATTCTCAGAGTTTAATACAACTCTGATCGTCATAGTAAATCACTGTAGTATCCAGAGTTTGATTTGTCAACTCTACTAATAACTTGTGAAGCCATTCACGGTAGTATCCAAAGTTGAATCTGTCAACTCTGCTAATAACTTGTGAAGCCAGGTGGCTTCACAATTAGCAGAGATGTCTGCCATATGCTTTGCCTCTAGTGAACTAAGTGCCATTGAAGCCTGCTTCCCGTTGAACCAGGAAACCATGCCTGGACCCTAATTGAAGCAACACCTTGAAGTGCTCCTCTTGTCACTAGCACTACATGCCCAATCAGAGTCTGTAAACCCATGCAACACCAACTCTCCATCACCAATCTACCTTAGGACAAATTGTAATTCGTCCTACCTTAGGCCAAAATGTACTTTGTCCTTCAAGTACTGGAGCATATGTTTTGCAGCAACCCAGTGGACTTGTTTGGGCTCCACCATATACAAGCTCAAGGTGTTGGTTGCAAAACAAATGTCAGGCCTGGTATTTTAATTTACCAGATACACGAGGGAACCTTTCAAGTGCTTATACAGAGATGGATTAATCAAATATGAACTGGAATCAACAAATGACTTCAGATTTGCCTGGAATCAACAAATGACTTCAGATTTGCTACCATAGGAGTAGCCATGGGCTTATGATGCATCATCTCAAATCTCTTCAGAATCTCAATTGCATACTTGCCCTGTCTAAGGAAGAACTCACTTGGACTCTGCCACACCTCTAGAATCTAGAGAATAATTATTGCATCGAGCCATTGTCCATCATATCAAATTCCTTTGCCAGCTCTGCCTTGCACCATGGTATGAGTTTCTTTGAACTTCCTGTAAGTATAAGATATAGGACTAACACAAGCATATTAGAATCATCAACCAAATAGTAAGATTGGGAATCTATATTGATGCTAAAGACATAATGAGTTTGATGGAGGTATACCTGGAAATAGGAGAAAAAGTTCTCTCAGTCAACTCCCTTTTCCTGGGAGAAACCCTCTAGCCACAAACCAAGCTTTGAATTTCCCTATGCTTCCATCTACTGCATTCTTAACCTTGTACAACCACTTAGGGTCAATCATTGACTTCCCCTCTATTCTAGGCACAATCTCCAGCACTTCATTCTTCATGATGGAGTTGTACTCCTCCAACATGGTACCACGCCAGCCCTGTTGGTTTGCTGCCTCCTCAAAAGTAGAAAGTCTCTCCATCAATGATGGAAGACATCAGTGCCACATACTTAGGAAATTTCTTGGGAGGATGGCTTACTCAATGAAGTCTTAGGAGCTCCAATTTTCTCGTATGCATCCTATAATGTTTGGGTAAGCTACCTAGTCTATCTGGCTGAACTAAATGGTAAAGAGGCATCCCCTGCACCTTTAGGAAACTTGCTGATCTGAATCTGATTTTTCTAAAATCTGCAGATTAGCATTTGGGCTCCTTAGTGTTTGCTAGAGGTTTCTTGAATTGGAGGACCATGCATCCTTGTCAAACTTGACATCTCTTCTCATAATTGCATTCCGCTAAGATGAAATGTAGACTTTGTAAACTTTAAAGGTTTCACTATAACCCACAAAGATACCCTTCAAACTAGAAGGTTCCAAGTTAGTCCTTTTCTAATCAGGAATATGAATATAGATAGGACAATTGAAAACATGAAGATGTGCTACCTGAGGCTTCTCACATGTGATTGCCTCCTCTGGTGTCTTGTCCTTAAAAACTTGATGAGGACACATGTTCATAATATAGATAGCTGTAAGACATGCTTCTACCTAGAGACTGGGCAGATTTAGATCATGAATCATGGATTTGGTTGTTGTTATGATGGATCTGTTCTTCCTCTCTACAACACCATTCCGCTGAGGGTTGTAGGGCACTATCAGCTCCTTCTAGATTCCTACTAGGTTGCAAAAAGTGTCAAACTCCTTGAAGGTATACTCTCTCCATTTTTAGACCTAGACACCTTAATTTTATTTCCTGTTTGATTTTCTTCAAGAGCCTTAAACTCTTGAAGCCTTTCGAAGAACTCATCCTTGGTCTTCATGAAGTAAATCTAGGATGTCCTAGACGAATAATCAATGAACGAAACATAATAAATGTTACCTGATAAGGAGGTTGAAGTCACGGGTCCACATACGTCTGAGTGGATTAGGTCAAGAATCTGTCATTACCTATGCTCACTGCTAGGAATGAGATAAATCTCACTCTTGCTACTGGATACGTTGCATCATCACCAAATTCCACTTGCATTCCCGCCTCTTGCTCCTAGAATTTGCTAAAGGCCCTCTCGTTAGAGGTCATATGTTTGGAGGTTCCCATCTGACATTGAACACAGTGTTAGATGAAAGGCATGAGACCAGGAGAAGTATGTCTCAAGCTTGGAAGAGAGCTCATTCACTCCAATTGATGCTTCTGCACTTGTCGCAAACTGCTTTTGTTGCCATTTCTTGCCCCTACCATTCTTCTCATGACACTGAGAAGCATAGTGGATCAAGTCCTTCTTTCTCTGATTAGAGGAACCTGGATCCTCTTTTTTCCCTTTCTAACTCTTTCGGGTCCTCCCTTCTTGTTTCCTTTCTTAATCTTGCTGATGAGGAAGATTCTCCGCCTCCTTCTCTATGTCTGCAACACTCCCTAGTATCATCTCCTCTTGGATGAAGTCTTCCCATAGCTTCTCAAATGTGTGAAATTTTGCTTGGGCATAAACCCCTCGGACAAAAAGGCTGTCAAGAAGAAGAGAACCCATTTAAGGCTATGGGTACTAGCTCTTCACTCTTGACCTCTTCTCCATTCATTGCAAGCTGATCACAAAGTTCAGTAATTTTCATCAAGTAGGTGGCTATGCTGCTATGATATTTGTCTTGCTTATTGATGTGGCTCTAGGGTTATTTTGTAGCTACATTTTTTGATTGGTGTTCTCACTCCGATATAGAATGACTAGAGCATCAAACATCTCCTTTCCCATGGTCTCTCTGACTATGTAAGGGATCAAGGGATCCTTCATAGAGTCAAGGATGACCAGCTTTGTCTTGGCCATCTTCTTTTATGTTCTGCCAACAACACGAGCTCAATAGGGTTTACCACCTTGGTCTCTACAAAAGCCCAAAGATCATGCTCCTCCAATAGGGTCTGTACCAATGTTTTAAAATTCGGACTCGACTGAGGGTCAACTCGTACTCGGACTTGGACTCAGACAGGTTTGAATTTAATGACTCGGTTTACTAAAAAATATATAAAATATTTAAATTTTAATGAAAAAAATATTTTAAAGATTCGAAACCATCAAAGACAAAATATGCAAAGTTTGCTCATGTATATACCATGTAAGGGTGAATATATCAAAATGGCATTGAGTGCAATACATGCCAGAAACATAATACAATCAATGAGGCTCTAAATTGCCTCTAGAGTCCAAAAAACATGCTACAATCTACTGGTATACTACAATCCACTGATCAACATGATCACCATTGGTAGAAATGGGATCCTCAGCGTACAAGATCAACCTTTGGCTTAGAGTCTTCGAACTTGTTGGACTCCACGAGTTGCATGCCTAGTGATTGCATGTGCCATGCCTAGTGCTATGCCTATTCCTACTAGTGGATCCAAATCCAAACCAATCCATCCCAAGTCATCAATATCATTATCAGGATCAAACTCTACCACGTGAGACTCCTCTTACCCATTCTAAGGTTGGATCAATATCATTCAACACAGTCGGATCTGTATCAGGTCTTTTGTTTAGCCACTGGTTGTGCCTTAGCTGGAGGTTGTACTGTAGGAAGATGGAGTTTAGGGTGCTAGGATTTAGGTAGAATTTAAAAAAAAATTTAGTTTTTCCTACAAAACTGCGTCGTGGTGAGGTTGAGGACAAACTTAGCTGAGTAGGTACAGACTTGGTCGAGTTGGACTGGTTCGGTACCAAACCGGTCCCTGAATCTAGCGTAGGGCTGAGTTGGCTTGATTTGTGGTCAACTTGGTCCACTCAGCTGAGTTCGAGTCCTAGTGGCCGAGTTTAAAAGCACTGATCTGTACCTGACACTTACATGGGACAAAGTTGGAGGGACCTTCCACTCTGTCTTCATATCTGAGACTGAATGTGGTCATACTACTGCTCCTAGAACACCCTGCTAGACAAAACCGATCAGCACCTATCACAAGTCCACATTGCTGTTCTCGAGCACAGATCTCAGTTATCTCACCTTGAAACCTCCCAACAAATCCCTATCACAGCACCTGTCCATACAGTTTCAGCAAAATATGCTTTGATACCATGTCAAAAGATCAGACCACAGCGAGCAGATTCTGCACTCTACAAACTAACCTAAAACTATAGATTGCTAAAACTGAAAACACCAATCAAAATTTCTACTATAGATTACTTTAACCGACAAACACATACCGCTGATAATTAAAACAGGAACATGCTAATTTGAACATTTAAAGCAGCATCACCGTTTTTCTATTAAATCTGAAAACAGAAAGAAGCTACAACTCAAAATTCAAACTTTTGAACCATAAAGTGGACCGCCCTGCTTTTCCCTTATAGACTAGGAAGAAGATAGGTACAGTGAATCTGGATGCATGCACAACAGCGCCTTCACTGGCAGTGTAAGCTCTAACCTTAGTGTGCCTTGCTTGCATGGATAACTAAGCCAAAATTCAAATTAAGGTATGCCCTCCTAACTAACTGGGAATCCACATGCATGAGAACCCTGACTAACTTAGCGAACTGTGCCCTCTAACTTTGCATGCAAAACTAGATAAAGCAAAAACAGATTTAGAGCTGAACTGTTGAATATAGAAGAAGCATCTAAAACTGGAACTGGACTGAGGATGTTTGGCATGCTTGCGCCCCCTATCTCTTTCTACTCCATAAGTGCTAGGGCACCCTCGTAACTGCTGTATGAACTCCTGTAAAGCATGCATGCGCCTCCCTATCTTTTTCTCCTCCATAAATGCCACTCCACCCTCATAACTGCTGTACAAACTGCTGAAATGAAGGCTGCTGTACTTTTGTACAGAACTCTGCTGTATGTTGCTCTGCTGAAAGAAGAATGTTGTAGCTGGAACACTGTCCGAGCTACACACAGGTAAAGTTAACAAGATAATCCTGGATCCTTAGGGCTTGAGGTAAATTTGGGCTTAAACAACATAGCAAAAAAGAGTGTCCAGGGGCTATGGGTCCAAAAATGAATGGTCTTCTTCTGGGGGTTGAGAGTCGAGACAGATTCAGGCATACACAACACAAAAAATCTGAAGGGAAACCTAACTGTAAATATATAACAAGCAACAAGCATTTATGAAAAGCTCGATGATGCGGAAGTGAAAGGCTGTAAAACAGTAATGAAACAACCAGGTGATACCTGTATGATTCCTTACTTAATGTTGAAATGAATAGTTGCTCATGTAGATCTATTTCCTATTTATTTATTCCCGGGATCTGCCATCTGGAATGCTAGTTTTAAACTTTAAAGTACCCCTAAGTGGAAGTAGACTTTTTGGAGGACAACAGTAAATCTACCAGGCACTGCCCTTTGACCTAGGCTGTCTGGTGACTGACCTGATTTTCTACCATGACTAGGGACATGAGACCTTGTCATTGCAGAACACCTTCCTACTTGGGGTTTTTTTACCCATTTTTTTATATCTTCTAGGAGATCCTTTTCTGTTGAGTGATGATTGTTTCTTTTTCATCCTCATATGGAAATACTTTGTTGCCTCCCAGGATTGCCCAAGAGAGTCCCATTACTCCATGTTCCTCACTAGATGCCATCCTGCAGCAGGCTCCTAGGAATCATATCGCAGATATTGCAGCTGGCATTACTTCTGACGAAGATTAGTCGTGCGTAGTTATTCTACATGGTTGGAGCTATACAGCACTTGCACAGTTTGGTTCTGCTTGTTTGATGCTTCATTTGGGCTTGCAATTTCCAGGTTTAGATTTATTCCTTAGCTGGCTTTTCTTCCAACACTACTATGTATTGTATGATATCACTTAAACATTTCACTTGTACCAGGGTTTGTTTCTTCCTTTTATTTTGCATTATTTTATTATGATGGACTTGTCTTTTGCACTTGGCAGTGATGTATGATGTAAGCCTAGTTCCATCCCATTGGCCATCTTTAGTCATTAAAGGACATTAAACAATTGTTTTCTTTCTTTCTTTAATGGATAGCTGTGGACAGTAGTGCCAACTTCCAAGATCAAGTTTATGTTAGATTTTGTAACTCGGAGGTACTTCTGCAATGGCGGTGCCCAGCATGCAGAAGTGACGAGCAAATGTCTCTTTTAAGTGAGTTTATAAAGTGATTTTATAAAGTGATTTTATAAAGTCAAGTTGAACCTTTTAATATTTAATCGGTAAAAGTGACTTTATAAAGTGTGGGTCACTTAAGTGATTTAAGTGAACTCAACATGACGATTAAGTCATGACCGTTGATCTCAAGAGGGCAAGATCTAATCTTGACTGTCTATCTCTTTGAAAGATCAAGGGTTAAGGCAGTTACTGATTAATGAGTGAATAAAGGTAGCATTTGGAGAGGGGGCACACTTTTTGAGGAGAGCTTGGAGGGAAGTTGAAGATGCACACTTTCCAAGAAAGTTTGAGCTGAAGGAAAGAGAGCAGCAGCAAGGAGGATTGGCACACATCCCAAGGAGATAACTCAACATTTATTATAGTCTGTACAGATTCTACAGGAAGGCTGTACAACATTTATTGCTGGCTGTACAACAAGAGTAAGGCACAAAAAATGAGGCAGCCATTCAGCTACAGTTTGGCACGATTTCCAAGGCACTTTGCTGAGAGAAATCCATAGAGTATTGTACAATATAGTACAACAGAGACTTGGGCACAGTTTTCGAGGCATAGTTTGCTGCTGTGTTGATTGCACAGGGCCATACAGACCATGCAACAGTTTGGCACATTTTTCAAGGTAGACTTGGCACAGAAATCTATGTGGATTGTTGGCACATTTTTCTAGATAAGTATTGAGTATTTAATGCTGAAAATATTGTTGTTGTAAACTCAGAATTTTCCTATGAGCTCAATAAGAAGAATATCTCCTTGACTGGTTTTTCCCTTGTGGGTTTCTCCAGGGGCATTGCCCATAAATTTCTTGTGTCAAATGTGTTTAAATGCTGTCCATTGTTCATTATTTCAGCTGCTGATTTTCAGTTTCCTTAGTTCATGTATTTCTGCCCATAAAGTACAGTAGAATGCTGGTAAATTTAATGCATTACCATTGAATTTATTGGAGGTTGAAATTTGATTTGTGACTAAGTGTTTGTCTGAGACATTTTTACATGGTATCAGAGCTTGGGCTCTGAGGTTCAATGGACAAAGTCTGGCACTTGGATAGCAGTGTTTTGCTGGGGCTTTTGCTCGGGAGAAGAAGGGGAAGAAAGGGTCTTTATAACTTAAAGATGGCTTCAAGTATCATGTATGAGGATAGGTTGGAGGAAATCTCCAACTACCTGCAATGGAAGGTGAGGATTGCAAGTGTTCTCAAGAAGAACAAGTTGTGGGCGTTTGCGAATACCACAATGATAGTGCCTATTTCAGATCCCATTGCTTTAGAAGTCCATGAGGTGAAGGAAGCAAGGACATGGAGGATAATCTTGGATGGAGTGAGAGACCACATAATTCCACATTTGGCTGAGAAATAGACAACGAAGGAGATGGGGGATGCACTAATAAACTTGTATGAGAACAAGAATGAGAACAGGAAGATGGCCCTTGGGGATAAACTCCATAGCACTAGGATGGCCAAGGGAGAGAGTGTAGCCTCCTATCTCACCTGGCTTAGACAGGTGAAGAATGAGTTGGCAACTGTAGGGGAGATTATTCCAGACTCAGAGTTCATGCGCATAGCCTTGAAGGGCTTCACCAAAGAGTGGGATGTTTTCGTGAAGTGTGTGGTGGGGAGAGAGAAGCTCCCAGATTGGAGCAGACTATGGGATGACTTTACTCAGGAGGAGATCTAGGAGGCTTCTTAGAGTAGAGATCAGGAGAAGGCAGAGGGTGGTGCAGACGAGAAGGATATTGCTCTTGTGGGAAAGAGCAAAGAGAAGAAGAAGGACATGAGCAAAGTGAAATGCTTTGCATGTCACAAGGCTGGCCACTATGCTAGTCAATGTCCGAACAAGAAGAAGAAGAAGGAGCCAGAGGTATCCGCATCAACTGAGGTTGTTGAGTTCATTGAGAAATTCGAGAAGGAATTTTCTCTCATGACTTGCCCTTCAGGCAGTGGTTGTCTAGTGATCGAGGACATTGAAGTGTGGTTTGTGGACAGTGGTGCATCTCGACATATGACGAGAATGAGGTCAGTGTTCCTTAGTCTTTCAGAGATAGACTCAGATTGCTATGTGGATAGTGGGGTCGGTTCCAGTCTTGTAGTAAAGGGGGTTGGAAGTGTGAGATTCCAGCTAGAGTCAGGAGGTTTTTTGGAAGTGGCTGATGTGTTGTTTATTCTAGAGATGACAGTAAATTTTCTCTCAGTGTCAGCTTTGGAGATTGATGTATTTGGAGTTGCATTCTTCTGTGGACGTGTGTTTCTATATCCAGAGGGAGCTACTCTAGACACGACAATATTGTTTGGTGTCAGGTATCAGAGGTTGTACAGGTTGTTGGGACGACATGTGGTTGGATCCAATGGATTCTTGGATTCAGAGTAAGTGTCAATGTCAAAGAGTGAGCAGGTTGCACGGGAGAGTGAGTTGATACCAGGGACTTAGACCTCTTCCAGTACTCTTAGAGGACTTAACAGGTATGAGATGACACAGATGGATGCTCAGGAGAGTGAAGAGACTCTCAAGAGCATGTCTCTAGATCAGAAATCAACGAAGGTAGCAAAAACGACTTCTAGTTCATAAGGAGCAACTACAACAACAGATGAGATGATGGGGTTGGAGGCAGATTTTGGTGGAGGTTCCAGAAGTACCTTCCCTTGCTAAGAGGGACTGTTAGATTTTGTAGCTTGGAGGTACTTCTGTATTGGTGGTGCCCAACATGCAGAAGTGATGAGCAAATGTCTCTCTTAAGTGACTTTATAAAGTGAGTGTTGAAATTAGTGCAGCTGCAAGAGCCATTCTTCTGGAGGATGGCATAAGACCCTAGCTGTGGACTAGGGCCCCCAACACATTCTTGGGGTTTCTTGGTATGAGACCAAGTAATGAGAGCGATGGCAAAAGACCCTTGTGAGGGCCCCCAGTATATGACCGGGGTTCTTGGTCTTGGACCAAGCAGTAAGTCCCTAGATGTGTTCTAGGGCCCCTGGATGTGTTCTAGGGAATGCTTGCCCGGTGCTTGGATTGATCCTTGGATGTGTTCCTTGGTGGTTGATATAAGTCCCTAGATGTGTTCTAGGGCCCCTGGATGTGTTACAGGGAACCCTTGCCTAATGCATGGGTTGATCCTTGGTGGATAAGACCCTAGATGTGTTCTAGGGCCCCTAGATGTGTTCTGGGGCAACCTGGTCTTTGACCAGATAGATCTTGGTGTAATACCAA
>JASDQU010509906.1:97065-107469 GCA_032191745.1 Picea mariana | reverse complement strand
AAGGATGGGAAAGGATGAAACCATTGCTGCCTTCTTCTCCAAGATTACTCAAACTAGAGATCAACTTACAACAATAGGAGTTGCTGTGGATGATGATGACCTTGTGCAAACTGTAGTTGATGGACTCCCTGAGTCATGGGGAACTCTTCTTGCTTCAGTCAACGGAATAGAAGCTCAACCTAACTTCGAGCGATTATGGCATGATTGCTTAGAAGAAGAAGGAAGACTCAAAAGTAGAAGTGAGCACTCAACTATAAGAGATCATGCCCTTTCAACTAAAGCCAAGAGATGCAAGAAGTTTCCTCAACCTAAAGGCAAAGGTAAGAAACCTCAAGATTGCTCAAACTAGAGATCAACTTACAACAATAGGAGTTGCTGTGGATGTTGATGACCTTGTGCAAACTGTAGTTGATGGGCTTCCTGAGTCATGGAGAACTTTTCTTGCTTCAGTCAACCGAATAGAAGCTCAACCTAACTTCGAGTGATTATGGCATGATTGCTTAAAAGAAGAAGGAAGACTCAAAAGTAGAAGTGAGCACTCAACTGTAAGAGATCATGCCCTTTCAACTAAAGCCAAGAGATGTAAGAAGTTTCCTCAACCTAAAGGCAAAGGTAAGAAACCTCAAGGTAAGCTATCTCATCTTCATCCTCATTTATCTAAAGTAAGATGTTTTAACTGCAATAAGCTAGGTCATTATGCAAAAGATTGCAGGAATCCTCCCTCTCAGTAGAGAAGAAAAGGTAAGTTCCATGCCTTAGTTGCCACTGAAGAAACAAAGCCTCAACAAGAACCTCAAAGAAGAAGAACCAGGGCGGCCACCAAAGAGCAAGAACAACACCAAGAATATTATCTCATCTCAACTCTTTCTAGCACTATAACCAAGTCGGAGGAGGTTTGGTTAATGGACAGTGGTGCCTCCAAACACACGACAGGCTTCAAACAGAATCTTGCAAACTATCAGGATAAGAAGTTCAATGTAAAGGTAGAACTGGGTGATGATGGTACTTATGACATAAAAGGGTTTGGATTTGCTTCTTTCCAGTTTCAATAAGGTAATGTATTTCATATTGATGAAATTCTTTATGTTCCTGGTTTAAAGAAAAATCTAATCTCAGTCGCAGTGTTAGAAAGCAAAGGATACTCAATAGCCTTCACCAAAGGAAAGACTCTCATGTGGCCCTCAAATGGAGATTTGAGCTTTGCTATGACTATTGGAACTCGTGAGAGTGGACTTTACAAAATCACAGGTCAAGTTGTTCAAGCACTAGCTCACGAGATGATAAACCCCTGCGAGCTCTGGCACAAAAGGCTTGGACATCTCAACTACAATGCAATTCCAGGTTTGCAGAAGATGGTAACAGGTATACTAGTGTTTTCATTTGAGCATGATAGTGTTTGTAGAGGTTGTGCTCTCGGTAAGAATACAAAGAAAGCTTATCTTCACAACAATAGGAAATCTAATGGCATTTTAGATCTAATTCATTCTGATTTTTGTGGACCTATGATTGCTCCATCTATGAATGGTTGTCTTTACTATATCATTTTTATTGATGATTGTTCTCGTAAAAGTTGGATTTATTTTTTAAAGGCTAAAGATGAATCTTTCAGCAGATTTCAAGATTTCAAGAATCTTGTTGAAAATTAGGCAGGTAGACACATCCATGTTTTCAGAACAGACAATGGTAAAGGATTTGACTCCTACAAGTATGATGAACTCTGTCGGGCTTTCGGGATTAAGAGGGAGCTAACCGTGCCTTATAATCCCCAACAGAATGGGGTTGCAGAAAGAAAGAACAGAACAATCTCTGAAGCAGCCAGAGCCATGATGTATGATAAGAATTTACCGTTATCTCTTTGGGCCGAATTTGCAAGTACTGTAGTCTACATTCAGAACATGTGTCCTCATAAAGCCCTTGAAGAGAAAACTCCAGAAGAAGTTTTCACTGGTATAAAGCCCTCAGTTGATCACTTGAGAATTTTTGGCAGTCCAGTCTATATTCATAGTCCAAAAGAAAAGTGGGCTAAGCTAGAGCCCTCCGGAAAAAAAAGGAACTTTTGTGGGATACAGTGAAACCTCAAAGGATTACATAATTTATATCCCAGGTCAAAAGTTAATTGGGGTTAGCAGAGACGTGACTTTTCATGAAGAAACAACTTTTCGTCGTGCCAGAGAATTTCCATGTGATACAGACGAGCATGAAGCTCCATCTCCTAAACCTTCAGATTCACTTCTTCCAGATGTGCAGAGGGAGGAGACCTCAGAGTCTTTAGTGGATCCCACAAGTGATACTATTGAGTTTCCCTTAGAGAAACCTTTTGTTAAAAGGAAACTAGCCTGGTGTCGGGAAATTCTAAAAGAAGTAGAAAAGCATGCAGCACCTAAAGGTACCTTCAGAGAAAGCAAGAAACCAGATAAGTACTACGGCCTAATAGCTCAATTGAATCTTGTGATTGACTCAGAACCTTCCACCTTTGAAGAAGCCTCCAAACATCAAGTGTGGAAAGATGCTATGATAGAAGAGTATGATTCAATTCTAAAGAATGATGTATGGGCAGTGGTCCCATGACCTTATGGCAAATCAGTGGTAACCTCCAAATGGATTTATAAAATAAAGCATGCAGCAGATGGCAGTGTTGAGAAATTCAAGGCTAGATTTGTGGCTCGTGGCTTCTCTCAGAAGGAAGGAATTGACTGTGACGAGATCTTTGCTCCTGTTGCTAGATATACCTCCATCGGGATCATTATCTCTCTTGCTGCAGTTTTTGGTTGGAAACTTCACCAGATGGATGTTAAGACTGCTTTTCTTAACGGTGAAGTTGAGCAAGAGGTTTATATCGAACAACCTGAAGGGTTCGTGATCCATGGGAAAGAATCCCATGTGTGCAAACTCAAGAAAGCCTTGTATGGATTGAAGCAAGCTCTAAGAGCTTGGTATGGGAGAATTGACAACTTTCTACAGAGTCTTGGGTTCACTAAGAGCATATTAGATCCCAATATTTATATAAAGATTGTACATAATCATTCTGTTATCTTAGTATTATATGTGGATGATCTGTTCCTCACCAGAGAGGAAAATTTGATAGCTCAGACTAAGAGGGAGCTTTCAACAGAATTTGAAATGAAAGACTTGGGTCTTATGCATTATTTTCTAGGCTTAGAAGTGTGGTAGAAACCAGGTGAGATCTTTCTCTCACAAAGCAAATATGTAGTTGATGTGCTCCGTAGATTTGGCATGATGGCTTGTAAGTCCATGTCCACACTGATGATTTCTAACCTGAAGAAGTTACAAGACCAAGTTACAGGTACAGATCCGGAAGACCCCACCTTATATCGGCAGATCATTGGGTCATTGATGTATCTTATATATACCAGACCGAACATTTGTTATGCAGTGAATGCCCTCAGCCAGTTCATGTGTGAACCGAAGCACATTCATATGGTTGCTGTTAAACATATTTTGAAATATGTTTGGGGGACTATAGCCTATGGGCTTAGATACACTTCCAGTGGAGGTGTAATGCTTCATGGATATACAGATTTAGATTGGATGGGCAGTACAGTGGATCGGAAGAGTAGCTCCAGATATTGTTTCAGTTTGGGTTCAACTATGATCTCCTGGTCAAGCAGGAAACTTGGCTCCATAGCCCAGACATAAGCAGAATACATTGCTGCAAGTGCTGCTAGTAGAGAAACAATGTGGCTCAGAAAGCTACTTTCCCACAGTCCACATTGACAGAGATCAAACCCTAGAAGTTTGTTCCATGAACCTAAACTAAATTTTGAGCATATTTATAGAGGCATACATCCACACATGTGAAAGAGGGAAAGATCTAATCTTGACCGTCTAATCTCTTTGGAAGATCAAGGGTTAGGGAAGTTACTCGTTAATGAGTGAATACATGCAACATTTGAGAGAGGGGGGTGCACCTTTTGAGGAGAGCTTTGAGGGAAGTTGAGGAGGCACACTTTCCAAGAAAGTTTGAGCTGAAGGAAAGAGAGCAACAACAAGGAGGATTGTCATGCATCCCTAGGAGAGGATTGGCACACATCCCAAGGAGAGAACTCATCATTTAATACAGTTTGTACAATTGCTATAGGAAGGTCGTACAACATTTATTGCTAGTCGCACAAAAAAAGTAAGGCACATAAATCGAGGTAGCCATTCAATTGTAGTGGCACGATTTCCAAGGCACTTTGTTGAGAGAAATCCGTAAAGGGTACTGTATTGTACAATAGCGATTTGGGCACAATTTTCGAGGCATAGTTTGCTGTTGTATTGACTGTACAGGGCTATACAGTTCGTACAACAATTTGACATGTTTTTCAAGGCATACTTGGCACATAAAACTATGTGGACTGTTGGAACATTTTGCTAGATAAGTACTGAGTTTTTAATGCTGAAAATATTGCTGCTGTAAACTCAGAATTTTCCTTTGAGCTCAATAAGAAGAATATCTCCTTGAATGGTTTTCCCTTTGTGGGTTTTTCCAGGGGCATTGTGCAAAAAATTCTTGTGTCCAATGTGTTTAAATGCTGTCCATTGTTAATTTAATTTCCACTGCTGATTTTCAGTTTCCTTAGTCCATGTATTTCTGCTCATAAAGTACAGTAGAATGCTGGTAAATTTAATGCTTTACTGTTGAATTTATTGGAGGTTGAAATCTGATTTGTGACTAAGTGTTTGTCTGAGACATTTTCACATGGTATCAGAGCTTGGGCTCTGAGGTTCAGTGGACAAAGTTTAGCACTTGAATAACAATGTTTTGTTGGGGCCTTTGCTAAGAAGAAGGGGAAGAAAGTGTCTTTGTTAGTTGGACAAAGATTGCTTCCAGTATCATGTATGAGGATAGGTTGGAGGGGATCTCCAACTACCTGCAATGGAAGGTGAGGATTGCAAGTGTTCTCAAGGAGAACAAGTTGTGGGCGTTTGCGAATACCACAGTGATAGTGCCTACTTTAGATCCCATTGCTCTAGATGTCCATGAGGTGAAGGAAGCAAGGATGCAGAGGATAATCTTGGATGGAGTGAGAGACCACCTGATTCCACATTTGGCTGAGAAGTAGACAACCAAGGAGATGTGGTATGCACTAATAAACTTGTATGAGAACAAGAACGAGAACGAGAATATTTCTCTTAGGGATAACTCCAAAGCACTAGGATGGATAAGGGAGAGAGTGTGGCCTCCTATCTCACCCGGTTTAGACAGGTGAAGGATGAGTTGGCAACTGTAGGGGAGATTATTCCAAACTTAGAGTTGGTGTGCATAGCCTTGAAGGTCTTCACCAAAGAGTGGGATGTTTTTCGTGAAGTGTGTAGTGGGGCGAGAGAAGCTCCCAGATTGGAGTAGACTATGGGATGACTTTACACAGGAGGAGATCCCGAGAGACTTCTCAGAGTAGAGATCAGGAGAAGGAAGAGGGTGGTGCAGACGAGAAGGATATTTCTCTTGTGGGAAAAAGCCAAGAGAAGAAGAAGGACATGAGAAAAGTGAAACGCTTTGCATGTCACAAGGATGGGCACTACGCTACTCAATGTATGGACAAGAAGAAGACGAAGGATCCAGAGGTATTATCATCAACTAAGGTTGTTGAGTTCACTGAGAAATTCGAGAATAAATTTTCTATGATGGCTTGCTCTTCAGGCAGTGGTTGTCTAGTGTTTGTGGACATTGAAGTGTGGTTTGTGGACAATGGTGCATCTTGGCATATGAAGGGAATGAGGTCAATGTTCCTCAGTCTACCAGAGATAGACTCACACTACTATGTGGATAGTGGGGTCGGCTCCAAGCTTGTAGTAAAGGGGGTTGAAAGTGTGAGATTCCAGCTAGAGTCAGGAGGTTTTCTGTAAGTGGCCGATGTGTTGTTTATTCTAGAGATGACAATAAATTTGCTCTCAGTGTCGGCTTTGGAGATTTATAGATTTGGAGTTGCATTCTTCTGTGGATGTGTGTTTCTATATCCAGAGGGAGGTTTATCTAGACAGAGCAATATTGCTTGGTGTCAKGTATGAGAGGTTGTACATGTTGTTGGGATGGCCTGTGGTTGGATCCAGTGGATTCTTGGATTCAGAGTCAGTGTTAGTGTCRGAGAGTGAGYAGGTTGCATGGGAGAGTGAGTTGATAYTGGGGACTCGGACCCCTAGATTCTAGTGCAGGTTCCAGAAGTACCTCACTCGCTAAGAGGGAGTGTTARATTTTGTAGCTYGAASGTACTTTTGTATTAGTGGTGCCCAACATGCAGAAGTTACGAGCAAATGTCTCTCTTAAGTGACTTTATAAAGTGAGTTTATAAAGTGATTTTATAAAGTCAAGTTGAGCCTTTTAATATTTAATGGGTAAAAGTGACTTTATGAAGTCCATTGTTCATTTAATTTCCGCTGCTGATTTTCAGTTACTTTAGTCCATGTATTTCTGCTCAAAGTACAGTAGAATGCTGGTAAATTTAATGCATTATTGTTGAATTTATTGGAGGTTGAAATCTGATTTGTGACTAAKTGTTTGTCTGAGACATTGTTACAGTTTAGAATTTGAATGCTTTGGCTATACAATCTAGATTRTTAGTTGTTGACAGTGACAAGGCACATGTCTTGAAAATGTGAGGTTCTGCTACTGACTTGATAGATCTGCATGTTGCCAAAATTCAGAATTTGGCAGCTAGAGTCTTTGTAGTTAGAATCTCTCCTCCTGGGCTATAACCTCTAGTGGTCTAATGAAAGATGTAGCATTTAACTTGCCCCATTAATTCTAAATGTTGGTTAACAACTAGTAACAATGGGAATTTATATGGAATGCTTCATTGTGCAGTACTGGTAATGCTAAAGAATGGGTGGGTGTATTAGTGCCTAAAGCCAATATCAGGGAAATTTAAATTGAATGCTCCATCATTACGTGTTAAAATGTATAGAAGCCCGCAAGAAGTCCTGAGTCTTGACCCTAGTTGGAAGGCCTTGAATGGAGTTGATAATTTTGTTCTATTACAGTTTTATATAATATAAAGCAATTACTAATCTTAAAAATGGGTTCAATCAGTTTTATACTTAAGATAGGTAAGGTTTTATTCATGGAAGGAAGAGATCTACTTTTACAATACAATCTTTTTATTTTATCAAAGGTGATAAACTTGTTTTTTATTTATTCATTTAACCAACAGAACTTAGTGAAGTCTCTTTCTAATTTTAGTTCTCATTTTGCAGCGCTTCCATTGTGGGTGTATTGCTTCTATTCATTTGTTTATACTTCTTGATGGTGGAGGCATAGAGTGCATCAATTGTGCCAAGAAGAACAACATCTTGAATTATGTAAGATCTCTTGCTGTTATTTACTGTGATTCTTATATGGATAACTTGTTGCTCCATGTCAAGAACAATGACTTGACAGTGATGACCTGAATTGTGCAAGCTCTTTGCCATAGTTCAGTATGCTTGGTAAATTGATATATTTGTGTTCTTTTCTGCCACTGTGAATAACAATGACCTGGCTTTAGAAAGGCCTTTATGCATATTTCTTGATGCGATAGTTCTTCTTTTAGTCCTTCATACTGAGCATGAATCCATCCAAAGTTAGTTTGGAAATGACATTGAACTAGAGTTGAATAAGAAAACGTTATGTGCACATAACTTAAATAAACAGGGGAATAATTCATTGTGCTCTTGTTCAACTCACAATTATATCAACATATATGAACATGTGATCAGTGAGATGGAGGTTATCTGCACAGCATACAAT
This sequence comes from Picea mariana, assembly GCA_032191745.1. Classification (NCBI taxonomy): domain Eukaryota; kingdom Viridiplantae; phylum Streptophyta; class Pinopsida; order Pinales; family Pinaceae; genus Picea; species Picea mariana. The sequence continues at coordinate 99,743 of JASDQU010509906.1, read as the reverse complement.
GATATTGCCTCCGTTGGTGATGGTAACTCAATTCAAAATGGGGAACATCTATTTACACTTGCAGGTCCTACATACATGATGGTTGGAAAACACAATTGTTCCTCAATTAATTAGGGCTTACTAACTAGGACTTAATGACATGTTCATAATGATGGCCTTCACTCAATTAATTAGGGCCTTCTAACTAGGACTTCTTAATGACATCTTCATACTGATGGCCATGTGACTTTACTCGTGACCCACTCTTAAAGTAATACAGTATATCATCGTATAACAATAGTTTTGTTGACCATGTGTAAGTTAGTAAAAGACAAAATACATTATAAGACAATATTATGTAGTGACTATTTTGGGGCTAACTTCTGCCCCTTTGTATTTGAGCATCCTCACTCAAGCAATGAGTAGATTGCCATCATTGGTGATGTCTTTGATTCTCTTGCCCAGTGGTGCTACTATAWCTTYTTTGGAGCCAGCCATCAATTTCTTCTACATCTTTTAATTATCTTCAACAATGAGTCTCATATCTTCTTTTGTTTCATCTTGCTTGGTCATCTTCTCATTAATTTTTTTCTCCCATTGAAGTCTCGCATGTTTGTCATACATTAATCCATACTTCAGATCTTGGCATGCTTGGTATCTTAGTGTTTCACAGATTCTGACAAAAGTGCAGTGGGGATCACCGCAACTAGTTTTGCCAAAAACATCCACAAAACCCATTCCTCTTACACTTGTACCAAACATTGATGGGTAACTAGAACAAAAATCTATTACAAACCTTGTCTTCCACCCCTCTTTGGAATTAATGAGATTGCTTTTTGCTTACACAATACTTGATTATCTTTTAATAGTTGGGGTTATATTTGTTGAGTCTCTCAATAATATTTTTGAGTCACTACCTTGTCTTCCACCCCTCATTGGAATTAATGAGATTGCTTTTTGCTTACACAATACTTGATTATCTTTTAGTAGTTGGGGTTATATTTGTTGAGTGGAAACTCTCAATAATATTTTTGAGTCACTAATACTTAGGGTGCCAATAATAATGTAATGAGAGACTGTTAACGTGTTAGAGATATATGGATGCACAATTCGTAATAAAGTTTATTCATTATTTTCATTCTCCACCATAGTGTCTATGGATGTATGTACCCAAAATTCTTATGTGGTATTAGAGCATTATCTGAGCCTGTGACCATGTACAAACTGAAGTCATTTATAGATGGAAGCCTTAGGAAGAATGTGTGGGACCCCAAGTAAAAGGTGAAATAAAAAATTGTGAGGCAAAGGCAAGGTGAGACAACCTAAATTAAAAACAGAGACATTTAGGTTGAATCTTGATCCAAAAGAGGAAAGGTGTTCTATTTTTTTAAATTCCTAAAGTTCAACTTAGGAAAGTTAAAGGAGAATTAAAAAAATTTGGAGAAGAGCCATAAGTCAATCCATTGAAACTAATGACGATTGTCGAGAAATATTTGATTGGAGAAGGATGGAAGAGAAGGCCATGACAGATTGGAAGACGTGAGCACCCTGTGAGCAACGTTGCAAGTAGAAGAACAAACGAAATCCATGCAGCAGATCCAAAGTAATAGAAAAACAAGTAGATTTGCAGGAAAACCCTAAACCCATACAATAGTTTGAAAGATGTGATATTTGAAGAACAACACGTGGTCGAAATTTAGACTAATTTATGCAATAAAGAATCTCGAGTCATGAATTTATGCAGAAGAAGAAACATGCATGAGTAGACTTGTGATCTGTGTGAAGAGAGCCGATTTTCTTTGGAGAAACATCCAGAGAGCATGGATCACATTGCAACAATGATTTGATAGGCGGTTTTTAGATAGAAGATTAGACTTGCCTGCATAAGTTTGGTTTTGAAGAGTGGACATAGAGATTGTTAGAAGGCAACGAGTAACAAATGAAATTGCAGAATATGCAACGAGGTTTTTTGACCAGTAGCAGATCTTGTTAGAGATGAAAAATCTGTCATTTGTAACAAAGTTTTTTCTTGAGTCAGGTAGAACAACATGATGTTTTTCTAAGTTACCAGGATTTGGATTTGGATCTGGATACGGATTCAGTAATTTTTTGAAAAGCCAGGATCTGGATATGGCAGGGAAACAAGAAGTACAAACAATATGAATGTATTTTTTATAATTTAAAAAAATAAAATTTATATTAAAATCTAAAAAATTATAATTTTTTAAATATATCACTTATATATATTCCAATATTTTTAATATGTAATACCTGTATAAAATAATTAATATATTAGATAAACAAACTTATAATTAATGCATTATTTATAAATATTTTACATTAATTATTCAAAAAAAGTTAAATTGTAAACTTAACCTTCCACATTCATCATATAAACTTATACATTAAAACTTTATAAATATATACAATATACCCTAAATTTATAAAATTATACGATATAAAGTTACCTTCCACATTCATTTCAAAACTTATATATTGAAGTTTATCACGACCGTCGACTACTCTTCTTGTTCTTGACGTTTATAGTGCCGGCTGAATTTTCTAATTATTGACATTTATGGTGCCAACTATATGAGACTACTTGTGCCACATAGTGGATTCTAGATGGATCCAGAATCCGGTAACATAGATGTTTTTTGCAATAGAATAAAATGTGCCCTAATAGATTGATGTAAGCA
>JASDQU010509906.1:81783-93251 GCA_032191745.1 Picea mariana | reverse complement strand
ATAGCAGTGCAACTTTTGTTTACTTATGCTTATTCTGCAATAATGGTGACACCTGGACATGGATGCCCAGCTGTCCTGGTTTCCTGCTCAGGCAGGCCAGCTGGCATCACCATAAGCTCTATATTTTGTCAATGATAATATAATAGGCTCCAACCTTTTTTACTTAAAAAAAAAACTTCCTTGCATCTATGAAGGCATCCGTTAACATGTTTACTTTTTTACATTTACCTAATCACATTATAAAATTATTGTAAGGATATATAATTGCCACGTTTAAATGATTAAGGAGGATTAATATCATTACAAACCATGTTTATATCATTAAGAAGCATTGTGCACACGTTTCATGTTGGGGCACCATTCGTTTGTGATGTCTGAACTATCACAAACGTTTAATATTCACCTGCCATCATCCTGAATGCGCTCAAATACGTTAATAGTCAATTCATTTAATTATTCTATGGATACAAATGCATAGGGGAATGAGCATACGGGCAAAACTTACTCGCACACAATTCAAGGAGGCCGACAGCCCACCTCTGCATTGTATGATAAATAGATTTCCATCCTCTACATTGTATAACAAAGCCTGCCAATACATCCTCCACAACACAGCCATAGATAATGCCAACCTGCAATAGACAAGTTTTATTTTAGCCTTCAATATATTGGTATCTTGTCAATTGATATGATTAAGAACTAATACTGGAAGTGGGAATTGCCTCTTTGCCCCATAGGGTTTTGTCCTCGTATGTGAAATTTGCAAGATCTCGTGCATCTTTCAGCATCTTCTATGAACTTACTTTATCGTTTACAACGCTTTCATCATCTCTACAAACAATGGAGCGTGCAACTTTATAATATTTTAAGGAGCTATGTCGTCGCTCACTTCCAAATAAGGCATTCCTGTGGTGGATGCATTTGGAGCCTGTGTAGAATGGACCTTCAATTCCATTTACTCCTTTATTTTTATCTACATGTGAATACTGACAGGTCGTATTATATATGCGTTTATTCGAATAACATTCCACACGATTTTGGAGATGTGTAACATCCTGCTCTTGTGCGCACTGAGCAAGCTTATCCTTGAGGACACTTGCTTGCAAGTGATCTGGATTATTATACCATTTACCATTGATTATTATTATGAGGCACTATGTATGTGATTATATGTTATTTTGTTGTATTGACTTAGACAAGTGATATTGACTCGGTTCTCCTGAGTGTGCAGGATTTAGACCCTGAGGATGCTGAGGAATTGATGAAACCCTTGGACTCCGGATCGAGTCAGGAAGTGGAATATTGGGGTTTGAATGTTCTATATATGACATAGGTGCATATGATTAGATGTTATGATTATGGATTTTATTATGACATGATTCGTTGATGATGCAGGTTGATGATAGCTTGCTGACCATATTCACATGTGGAGTAGAGGGGTCACGCACGACTACTAGAGATGTTGAGGGAGAAGTGTGGACAACAACCTTGCCACAACCTACTATCACTCTCGTTGTGGCTCGAAATATATGTTAATTATTACCTAGTTCGAGAAGACCCACAATGTCATGAGTGAAGACTGCAACAATCGCTCACGATGATTCTAAGGGGCGCAGAATAAGGTAGGGGTCTTATTCATTAGAGGCCCTTAGTCTCCCACAGGATCACCTGGCAGAGTATTGACTCCAGGTTTTGTTTATGTCTACCAAGTCAGTCAAGAGGCGAGTGGCACACTTGGAGCACGTAGTGCGTCCTGAAGGGAAAGTCGCGCAAGGGAAACAAAATGAGGCGAGTGACACCCTTGGAGCACCTAGTGCATCCTAAAGGGCACTTTGCATTGTTAAATAATAAATGAATAAAACTATATGGCCTTAAAACTAATAACGTGATAAGAAAGATTTAAAACAATTTCCCTAATAAAATGTTGCCCAGCCTCGAAAAATTAAAATCTAGGTAAGTGATACTTGTATATATATATATATATATATATATATATATAAATAAACAATAATAATAATCATCATTAATCATGTGACGAGAAGGGGGTAAGCGATTCAATTAATTCACAAAAAATCTTTTTGGGGATAAAATTTTAAAAGGGGGAAAAAGGGGAAATAATTGTTTTGTTACATATGCTAATTAAAAATTTATTAATTAAAAAGAAAAAGGGGAAAAAGGGTAATTTTCTACACTTGCCAATTTAAKTTTTAAATGAAAAKGGWAAGAGRGAAATTYAAAAGAATTAGGAAACTAGGAAAAARHARGAAACATAAAGAGAAAGBRAAASHTAAGGAAAAARCAGAAAGACTAACTTAGTAAGGTATTTTGCATTTAAGAACTTTCTAAATTGAACTCAACTAGTGAATTAGTAAGGGGGTAAGTCATTAAAATGTGTAAGGTAATATGGGGACACATACGAGCGATTTTAGGAATGCTTTTAGGTGGGTGAGGGAAATAGGAGTAATTAATTAATTATTAAAATTAAATTATGGTGCAATGAAGGGGATGGGTGACACATGTAGAGGGAGGATTTTTATGAATTAAATTATTGAACAATAAATTAAATGAGATTTTGGGAAAGAAAATGACTTAGAAACTCTATATAAAGGAGGGAGGAGGATGATGGATCTTCTCTGTTATGCATAACATTACGCTGCAAAATTTTAGACTTGATTGACTTAGCTTGTGGGAGTTGGGACACCCAGCTCGGTGAGGAGTGGTAGCTTGGCCTTGCGAGGTGAGCTGAGAGCTAGCTGATCTTTGGTTCAGTGTGCATGGCCCCTTTGCGGCTCGAGGGGATAAGGGGGAAGAATAGTACCCCTAGCATTGGCTGGTAGGTACTGGTGAAGTATCTTCGGTCGACAAGCGAGAGTTGCATGGAGCACGTGAGACAACGAATCAGAGCGGATGACATGGGCTAAGATATGCTTAATTTTAATCTGCATGGTAGATTATTATTTACCTTATGCTTTTATTTCTATACTTGACTGTGTAAAGAAGGTGTTAACTTAGCATTTTATTGAGAACCTAAAATTTCCCCATAGCCTTGAGCTCATTGCTTGACCTATTTCCCTTGGCATTTGGTCCTTACACGTTGTGACCACCCTTTGGTTTTGTGGATTGTTGTGAAGAGTTGTGCTTTTCATCCTCATCCCTAGTTCATCAGTCCATGCCTAAGAAGTCGGCTAGGATCCGAATCAATGGTCGTCACTTCGGTGCATAGAGACCTATAGATTCTAATGCCCTATTTTTTTGTGCATGGATGAGGAGCGAAGGATGTGTTTCCCAGTCGTCTACCCCTGTTGATTTTTCTTGGCTGATTGAAGTTCTTTGCGCCTTCTTGTGTTGAGTAATTCTACCATTGTTATCATTCCTATCCCCAAAAATTTTAATTCTGTGTCTTACCTATGTCTTAATGGATGACTTACTTATCCTTTACTCTAAAATTTTATCCTTACAAACTGGCGAATTTTCGATGTGCAATTTAATACATTGACTGCAAATTTTCTCTGCGTTATGAATTATACTTTATGCCTGTGTTTTCATACTTTTGGTTTACATTCTTTTCCCTCTGCATTTCGATGTATTTGAAGGTGAATTGCTCTGCGTTTTTCATGCGTCTGACCTGCATTCTTTCTCTGCCATATATGTTTCCTTGATCCTGACTTAACTTAGTGCCATTATTATGGTTAAAGCTCAGTATTTTATGATACCTTGAAAGTGTTTGCTACTGTAATTGATGTTGTTATTTCTTTAAATTACTGTTATGGTCATCTCTGGTTAAAAGACAGTCATAGTGATGGATAGGTGTATTTTTCTGCCCAGCAGTATAGTTGTTGTTACTTCTTTATTCTATGCACAGGGATATAATGTTGTAATGGAGTTAATGTCATTTCTTAATGTACACACAGAGTTATATTTATTCCCCTGTAGATGATAGGACTAGATTCTGGATCTCAAATGAGGTGATTTCAAATCCAACTTCTGTCATTGTTCCTTTATGAAGCATTATCGTTATTCTTGAAATGCCTACACAACGATTATTCCTTATTTGTGTTACTGTAATTTCCTTCCAAAAAAAAAAAAAATAACGCCCAACGATATACATTGTTGTGGTATTTATTTTTGACACAGCGATCTCCTTGGGGATACCCTAGCGGTTTCACCTTTTCCATTGACCGTGAATTTACTTGACCATTACTTGCCTTGACTACAAGTTCCAATGCTTATTTTTAAATTTATAACTGTGACTGCGACCTTACCTGATTCGGTAACCTCACACTCACATTACCTTACCTATTCGTGAGTGCAATTTCCTTGTGGTATTAATTTGAAATCAGACATGAAATCAAACTATGTATTTCCACGTAGTGGTTGCATTCCACTTGTGAATAGGATGCGTTTGTCTAAGCGAACGTTGCGTTTCTACAGGTGTGATGGCCGCATTTTGTAGGTGAAAGTCAGCATTTTTGGTGGGCGAATGGTAGTGGGGAGTTGTGGCAGACAACATTGATTCTATTGTGTTGACTGCGTTCCCACCCATATTTTGATAGATAGCGCCAATTTCAAATGGCAGTGATTTAATATTTTAAATGCATTGTTGAACCATGATTCACCCAACTTGCCCAGCGTTGTCATGTTTTCGACCATTTTTATTCTAAAATTATCATCAATGTTTATCATTTCATACCTGATTAACAGTCAGTCTTACTTTCAATGTTAAATGTCCTTATGGTATGCCATCACTATCAATTTCATTTAACTCTTATTGTATGGGCAACGAAAGTATAAAGAACCCAGTTAGATAGCAATGATATTTATGTTTCAAGGAGTTGTGGATGCATGGATGTGTGGTATGTTTCAAATTTGTGAAGGGATCATATGAACTTCAATAGGTAGAAGGTTATAATATTGTTAAATTAAGCATCCTTCTTTACACCGCTCCCAACATGGAATCCTTTAATAGTTCTAGCATGGATTAAAAGCTTAGGAATTTAAATATGGATAAAATCCCTTCTTATTATAAAAGAAACTCTTTTTCTTAGGAAGGGAAGGTAATGTGTAATGGAAATTGATGTAACATATTTAATTTGCGGATTAAGTAATTTCACCTTAGTTATTTTTAAAGGATGTATAGTTATTTTAAATGAGATATATAATTTTTATTAAGTACTAACATTGTAGGTAACAATGAATCCTTTACTTATATATATAATTGTTTCAGGTACATGAAGGTGCCTTGTGGAACAATAGTGTAAATTACATCATGTTCGGACCACTGTTGATGCAACGACGTAATCGTATTCCTTAAGGCGAATTGTTTTGGGTGGTTGGTCTTAGTTGTTCCACCACTCAGGTTGGCTTGTAGGAACCCTGAAGTCCGTCGGATAGTTGCGCAATTCAATTTGAAGGATTTCACCTTTCGTCTCGTCAACTTGTTGCTTATGAGCTTGGGTATAGTCTTCTTGTCAATTAACTTGGTCTCCTAGCGCATTGGTTGTAGCTGGCGTTAGGCACCCAATCATGTTGTTGCACCACGGTCGTTGTCACGCCTACCACCTAGCGACGACATGATTCCTGATGAGGGGATCCTTCCACACTTTAGTGGGTAGAGGTGTATGATAACTTGGCCAGAGTCTGTGCTTCCCGTTGAGGGAATTTGCTCGTTATAGTTGTTGAGGGTGCTTGGGTTTTAATGCCTTCGTGCATTTGGTTGCGCACCATAGAGGTTCCAGTGACTGGTCGACAAAACCGTTGTGTTGGAATTGTGGAAGTTGTCCCTTAGCCTGTAGGCATTGTCATGTGTGTGTTGGGCGGGTAGTCATTTCTATCCTTTGATTTACGCATGTTTTGCCTAGATGCTTGTTGTGCTAGAGCATTGAGTAGTTGTTGTCTATTGCTTGATCTACGTGCGTGTGTTCATCGTCAGGTTGGGTGGTTCAACTGTTGTCATCATCACCTTCTTTCCTAAAAACAAAACAAAAAATTGCACTTTCTGCTTCACATGTAGTCGTAACGATTGGGGTCATTAAATTTGGTATCAGAGCAAGTTCAACCCTGCGATTGTGGATCGCCAGGCTTTCCACTGCAGTAAACAGGTGAGTATTAATAGTTTCATTAATTAAAAACCTTAACATGTCCATGTGGTGATTGCATTTGGAGGATTCCTCAGAGGTTTGCAATGAGGTTCCATGGAAGGAGGTGCGACGCCTCTAGAAGTTCCCACGCCCTCGGAGTCGAATCCCCAAGGGGAGGAACAAGTCCTTGGCCTGGATTCGCTTGTAGTAAGGGATGATGATGGTGTGACAAGGCCCTTCCCGGTAATGTCAAGGGCCCTGATTCACCATCGGTACTGAGATGAGGCCAGGGCACTTGTACCCCTAAGGGTCCACAACACACCCTAGCTAGTACTGTTAGCATCCATCGAGAACTCGAGAGATTTGAGTTCTCGAGTCCACGAGTTTTGCAGATGGTTGTGCCATCGAGGCACGACTGTAGATCAAGGCGTTGTGCTTCATGCTTCGCGATTACGACCTCCAACATGAAGGTCTACATGGTGGTATTTCAACTAAAGGGGCATGCTCTTCTATGGTGGAAGACGCTCCTGCCACATTTGAACGTGGCTGTCAATGACGTGTCATGGGAACTGTTCTAGGAGAGGTATCTTTCTGAGGAATTCATTGAGCATCAGCTCAAAGAGTTCGACACCTTGTGACAAGGCAGTCGTACGGTGCCTGAGTACGACGCCTATTTTTGGAGCTGCTTTGGTATGCTCTGCACCCTTACCGAGAAACTTAAGGTCAACAAGTTTGTGTTGGCCTTAGTGATAGAATTCAACTTCTACTTCAGGTACCAGGATTATTGGACCGAATAAGGTGTGTTGGGTTGTGGGGAGCCACATCACCAGCATTACTACCCAGAGGAAGGGGTCGGAGCATCTGGATCAGCCTGACCCACTACTGTGGGAGATTTGGGAAAATCCCATCAAATTCATGCAGCGGTGAATAACTGCCTGGAAGCACACCAGTCGACTGTGATCGAGACGTCAGGTACCATCACTGACCAGACCCTTAGTATTTTGATGGATCCTAGTGTAACCAAGAGTTTCATTTCTGGTACAATGCTAAAAAGGATTAAGGTAAAGGCAGTCGAACATGATGAGTTTAGCTTTGTAGAGATGGCTTCGAGAGCCAAACAGAGGTTTGGAGGCAAGGTTACGGGTTTTTCCCTTAACCTAGGAGAGTTTGTCACCAGAGCCAACCTGTACGTCATGATCTTGGGATCTTATGACGTCGTGATCTATATGGATTGGTTGGAATCGCATGAGGCGATACTCAACTATATGACGAAATGGTTGAGCTTGGTCGATGATGAGGGATAGAGACACGTGATTGTAGGATGGAACCAGGGAGTTTCCCTGAGGTTTATCTCTTCCTTGCAGTTTTGGAAGAGCATGCGCAAGGGATGCAAGCTTTATGCGATCCTTGCGTTAAATGAAAAATGGGTAGCGGAAGGTCTAGAACAACTACCTGTGGTGAGAGAGTTTGTAGACGTATTTCCAGAGGAGTTACCTGGGATGCTACCAGAGAGGGATTGGAGTTTATCATAGACCTAAAACCAGGGACTGAATTGATAGCTAGAATGGATTATCGGATGTTGACCCCGGAGTTACAGGAGTTGAGAATGCAACTGAAGGAGTTGCTAGACCTGGGACTTATACGTCCGAGTGTGTCACTGTGGGGTGTGCCTTTTATTTTCATACAAAGGAAGGATGGGTCGTGGAGACTCTGCATTGACTACCGTCATTTTAACAAGGAAATGATCAAGTATTAGTATCTATTGTCGAGGATTGATGATCTGTTCGATCAAATGAAGGGTGCAATGGTGTTTTCAAATATCAATTTGCGATCAGGGTATCACCAGTTACAGATCAAGGAGGATGAAGTCCCTAAAACCTCCTTTAAGACAAGGTTTGGACATTTCGAGTTTATTGTCTTACCATTTGGATTGACAAATGCCCCAGGGGTATTTATGAGTTTGATGAAAGGGGTGTTCCGCGAGTACTTGGACAAGTTTGTCCAAGTATTCATTGACGATATTTTGATTTACTCTCGGACGATGTAGGAGCATGAAGAGCACTTGCGCTTGGTACTACAGGTCTGCAGGAGAACCAATTGTATGGGAAATTGTCCAAATGCTTGTTTTATCAATCGAAGATTCACTACTTAGGGCATGCCATCTACGACGAAGGTATCGTTGTGGATCTAGCTAAATTCAAGGCTATGATGGACTAGCCTGCATCGACAAATGTCCTGGAAGTGCATAGATCCATGGGTTTAGCAATATACTATCGATGGTTCGTTGAGGGATTTTCGAAGATAGCAAATCCTATCACAAAATTGCAGAAGAAGAATAAGAAGTTTGTTGGGACCGAGAAATGCGCGGAATCATTTCAGAGACTCAAAGAGCTGTTGACAACAACACCAATACTAAAGGTACCTGACATGGACGTGGACTTCTTGGTATGAACTGACGCATCCAAGGAAGGCTTAGGAATATTCTTAATGCAAGATAATCGGGTGATTGCTTACATTTTGAGGAAGTTGAGAAGGAATGAGGAGAACTATGCGACGCATGATTTGGATTTGTTAGCAATTGTTTATGCCTTGAAGGTTTGGAGACACTACCTTGTTGGACGAAAATTTGAACTAAAGACGAACCAATCTGGACTACAACACATCTTTATGCAAAGCAAACTAAACGCGCGACAACGATGTTGGTCGGAATTGCTTAGCGAGTACGACTTTGATATTACTTACATAAAAGGATTAGTGAACTCGGTGGTAGATGCATTGAGTCGGTGACCACGCATATTTTTGGTGTTGCCTCTTCAGACAAATCTACGTGAAAATATTCTAAACTTATAGTGCAACGATCACTAGTACAAAGAGGTCGAGGATTTTATTGGACAAAACACAATGATGGTACCAAGATTTGAAGGATTTACATTGGACAACGATGGACTACTGATATTTAAAAATCGAATTTATGTACCACCGAAGGATGAGTTGAGGATTTTGATCCTAAACGAGGCTCACAGAGCAGTGTACATGGCTCACCTGGGAGTCACGAAGATGAGGGCAGATCTTAAACACTTTTTCTTCTGGAAAGGAATGAAGGCAGACATAGTCAACTATGTGGCCAAATGTATCGAATGTCAACAGGTAAAGGTTGAACATAGACATTAAGCAGGATTACTACAGCCACACACTATTCCAGAATCGAAATGGGAGGTTATTTCGATGGATTTCATTGTTGGATTTCCATTGATGGCAAGGAGACATGACTTGATTTTCATGGTAGTCGACACTCTGATGAAGAGTGCTCATTTTATTTCTATTCATACGATGTATCAGGCACCTAACATAGCTATAGTTTTCATCGGTGAGATTGGGAGGCTGCATGGCATACCTAAGAGGACTATATTCGATCGAGGATCAATGTTTACTAGACGATTTTGGACTAGTTTCCAAGAGGCCTTGGGAACCCAACTTAACTTTAGTATTGTGTATCACTCGAAGACTGACAAGTAGACTGAACGAACGAACCAAACCTTGGAAGACATGTTGCTCATGTATGAGATGGACTAATAGTAGCGTTGGGAAGAATTCTTGCCACTGGTAGAATTCACTTATAACAATAGTTACCAAAGTGCCATTAAGATGGCACCTTTCAAGTTTCTTTATGGGCAACCGTGTTAGACTCCTTTGAGTTTGGATCAGCTTGAGGATAGGGTCTTGGTGGGACCGGAAGCCATCCAATAGTTGGAACATTAAATGAAAACTATAATACAAAGGATCAAGGAAGTGCAGGATCGGCAAAAGAGTTATGTTGATGTGCATCATGTCGACCGTAGTTACGATGTGGCGATCGATTATTTTTGTGGTAGAAACCACATAAGAGTTCGATCAAGTTCGGGAAAGGGGATAAACTATATTCTAGTTTCGTGGGATCCTACGAGACTATGGAAAAGAGAAGCCCGTGGCCTAATGACTAGCCTTTCCTGATTCTTGAGACGTATGCACGATGTCTTTCTTGTCTCAGTTTGAGACATTATGATTAGTGATCCTACACATGTTTTGACTTGAGCACCTTGCGGGTGTTGGATGAGGGTGCGCTCACGGTTGAGTCGATCCACATCCTAGATCATCGCATTCAATGGCTACGACGTTGAATAGTAGATAAGGTCAAGGTCCAATGGGACAAATATAGTCCACACTCGGCAACCTTAGAGGATGCACATGATTTGCGCCAACAGTTTCAATTTTTGTTGGATAGATAGACTTATGATAATGTGATACACATTATTTTGACACTTATATACTGTGAAACTTCGAGACAAAGTTTAGACAAAGAGGGGGTGTATGTAACATCCCTCTCTTGCGCACACTGAGCAAGCTTATCCTTGAGGACACTTTCTTGCAAGTGATCCAGATTAGCTTATCCTTGAGGACACTTGCTTGCAAGTGATACAGATTATTATACCATTGACCGTTGATTATTATTATGAGGCACTATGGATGTGATTATATGTTATTTTGTTGTATTGACTTAGACAGGTGCTATTGACTTGGTTCTCCTAAGTGTGTAGGATTTGGACCCTGAGGATGTTGAGGAATCAATGAAACCCTTGGACTCCGGATCGAGTTAGGGAGTGGACTATTGGGGTTTGATTGTTCTATATATGACATAGGTGCATCTGATTAGATGTTATGATTATGGATTTTATTCTAACATGATTTGTTGATGATGCAGGATGACGATAGCTTGCCGACCAGACTCACATGTGGAGTAGAGGGGTCACACACAACTACCAAAGATGTTGAGGGAGAGGTGTGGACAACAACCCTGCCATAGCCTACTAGCACTCCCGTTGTGGCTTGAAATGTAGGTGAATGATTACCTAGTTTGAGAAGACCCATGATGTCGTGAGGGAAGACTACGACAGTCACTCACGATGATTATAAGGGGTGCGTAATAAGGAAGGGGAATTATTCCTTAGAGGCCCTTAGTCTCCCATAGGATCACCTGGCGGAGTATTGACTCCAGGTTTTTTTTATTTCTACCAAGTTAGTCAAGAGGCGAGTGGCACCCTTAGAGCTCGTAGTGCGTCCTAAAGGGCATGTCACACAAGGGAAATAGAATGAGGCGAGTGGCACCCTTGGAGCACCTAGTGTGTCCTGAAGGGCACGTCGTTTTGTTAAATAATAAATGAATAAACCTAGATGACCTTAGAATGAATAATGTGATAAGAAAGATTTAAAAACAATTTCCCTAATAAAATGACACCCAACCTCGAAAAATTAAAATCTAGGTAAGTGATACTTGTGATAATATATATATATATATATATATATATATATATATATATATATATATATATATATATATATATATATATATATAAA
>JASDQU010509906.1:10417-45688 GCA_032191745.1 Picea mariana | reverse complement strand
TATAAACCTACTTTACCCCTAAAAAACAATACATTGAAAAAAAATCTTACACTATATAAACCTACTTTAATCTAAAAAGCGATATATTGAAAAAAATTCTTACACTATATAAACTTACTTTCTACTTTATGTTAGAATTTTAAAACAAATTTACAAAAAAAATCTAAATAATTAAAAATAAAAAATCAATACATTGAAAAAGAATAATTATGATATATAAACTTAATTTCTTTACATTTTGAATCAATACACTGAAAAAGAATGATTATGATATATAAACTTACCTTTATTACATTTTGACATGTAAGTTAGAGTTACATTAAAAACGAATCATCTACAACTTAACCTTGCTGTTATTACATAGTTCGTTGTAATTAGAAAATATAACTTTGTTATTACATAGTTCGTTGTAATTACAAATTAGTAGCAACTATTTTATAAAGTGGTTGATATATATCAAACGTCATTTTTCACCTTTCTAAATTAATGATGTTGATCGGCCTATATCAACCACTTTTATAAAGTGGTTGTTGTTAGTATTTCTGTTATTTAAATATACAGTTTCATTTTCTTTCCAATCCAGATGGATTTATAAAAAACATCATTTAAAATACAGTAATAATAATTCTATGAAAACTATATCTATAAACTCAGAAGTCAGCGCTCAATTTCGGGAAAAATGCGGTGTCTGCAGATTTATGCTAAGGTAGAGCATGAGAGAGCGATATCGACTGTATATATACTGCAATATAAGGCCTAAGTCGATAACGACCCCCATAAAACATTGCAATATATTGCAATGTGATTTTTCTTGGACCCTAAACCGGTCACCAGTTTTCCTATGTCCAATTTCCACAAACCTTTCATGGCATGAAGAAGAATGATTTATATGAAAATAATATGAAGACGATCTTCCAGGTGAGTATGTACATCTTTTTCATCTTGTAACGACCCCAATCATTACAACTACATGCGAAGCAGAAAGTGAAATTTTTTTTTTTAGGCAAGAAGGCGACGACGACAACAGTTGAACCACCCAACCTGACGACGAACACATGCACGTAGATCAAGAAACATACAACAACTACTCAATGCACTAGCACAATGAGCAGCCGAGTGAAACATGTGTAAATCAAAGGATAGAAACGACTACCCTCCCGACACAGACACAACAACACCTACAGGTTAAGAGACAACTTTCGCATGACACAACGGTTTCGTCGACTAGTAACTAGAACCTCTATGGCACGCAACCAAACACACGAAGGCGTTCAAACCCAAGCATCATCAACAACTATAACGAACAAACGCCCTCAACGGGAAGCACAGACTCCAACCAAGTTATCATACACCTCTACCAACTAAGGAGCACAAGGATCCCCTCATCAAGAATCATGTCATCGCCAGGTGGTAGGAGTGACAACGACCGTGGCACAACAACATGATTGGACCCCTAACGCAAGCTACAACCAACGTGCCAGGAGACCAAGTTAACTGAAAAGAAGACTATACCCACGCTCCTAAGAAACAAGTTGATGAGACGTAAGGTGACATCCTTCAAATTGAATTGCGCAACTATCCGACGAACTTTAGGGTTCCTACAATCCAACCTGAGTGGTGGAACAACTAAGACCAACCACCTAAAACAATTATCCTTAAGGCATACGGTTACGTCGTTGCATCAACAGTGGTCCAAACATGATGTAATTTACACTATTGTTCCACAAGGCACATTCATGTACCTGAAACAAATCTATATATAAGTAAAGCATTCATTGTTGCCTACAGTGTTAGTACTTAATAAATATTATATATCTCATTTAAAATAACTATACATCCTTTAAAAATAATTAAGATGAAATTCCTTAATCCACCAATTAAATACGTTACATCAATTTCCATTACACATTACCTTCCCTTCCTAAGAAAAAGAGTTTATTTTATAATAAAAAGGGCTTCTATCCATATTTAAATTCCTAAGCTTTTAATCCATGCTAGAACTATTAAAGGATTCCACATTGGGAGCAGTGTACAGAAGGCTTCCTAATTTAATAATATTATAACCTTCTACCTGCTAAAGTTCATATGATCCCTTCACAAAGTTGAAACATACCACGCATCCATGCATTGACAACTCCTTGAAACATAAATATCATTGCTATCTAACTGGGTTCTTTATACTTTTGTTGCCCATACAATAAGAGTTAAATGAAATTGACAGTGATGGCATACCATAAGGAAATTTAACATCAAAACTAAGACTGACCGTTAATGAGGTATGAAATGATAAACATTGATGATAATTTTAGAATAAAAACGGTCGAAAACATGACAACATTGGGTGAGCTGGGCGAATCATGGTTCAACTGTGCATTTAAAAGATTAAATCGTTGCCATCTGAAATTGGCGCTATCTATCAAAATATGGGTGGGAATGCAGTGAACACAATGGAATCAACGTTGTCTACCACAACTCCCCATTGCCATTCGCCCACCAAAAATGCTGACTTTCACCTGCAAAACATGGCCATCACACCTATAGAAATGCAACGTTCGCTCAGACAATCGCACCCAGTTCACAAGTGGAACGCATCTGCTATGTGCAAATACACAGTCTGATTTCATGTTCAATTTCAAATTAACACTGCAAGGAAATTGCACTCACGAATAGGTAAGGTAATGTGAGTGTGGGGTTACCGAATCAGGTAAGGTCGCATTCACAGTTATAAATTTAAAAATAAGCATTGGAACTTGTACTCAAGGAAAGTAATTGTCAAGTAAATTCTTGGTCAGTGGAACAAGTGAAACTGTCAGGGTATCCCCAAGGAGATCGCTGT
Organism: Picea mariana; assembly: GCA_032191745.1. NCBI lineage: Eukaryota > Viridiplantae > Streptophyta > Pinopsida > Pinales > Pinaceae > Picea > Picea mariana. Next base: position 42,852 of record JASDQU010509906.1, on the reverse strand, counting down.
GTCAAAATAAATACCACAACAATGTATATCACTGGGTGTTGTTGTTGTTCTCTTTTTTTTTTAAGGAAATTATAGTAACACAAATAAGGAATAATCGTTGTGCAGGAATTTAAAGAATAACGATAACGCTTCATAAAGGAACAGTGATAGAAGGTGGATTTGAAATCACCTCATTTGAGATCCAAAATCTAGTCCTATCATCTACAGGGGCATAAATATAACTCTGTGCGTACATTAAGAAATGAAATTAACTCCATTACAACACTATATCCCTGTGCATAGAATAAATAAGTAACAATAACTATACCGTTGGGCATAAAACTACGCCTATCCATCGTTATGATTGTCTTTTAACCAGAGATGACCATCACACTAATTTAAAGAAATAGCAGCATCAATTACAGTATCAAACGCTTTCAAGGTATCATAAAATGATGAGCTTTAACCATAATAATGGCGCTGAGTTAAGTCATCGTCAAGGAAACATATATGTAGAGAAATAATGCAGGTCAGACGCATGAAAAATTCAGAGAAATTCACCTTTGAATAAATCGAAATGCAGAGGGAAAAGAACGCAAACCATGAGTATGAAAACGCAGGCATAAAGTACAATTCATAATGCAGAGAAAATTTACAGTCAATTTATTAAATTGCAGAGCGAAAATTCGCCAGATTGTAAGGATAAAATTCCAGAGTAAAGGATAAGTAAGTCGTCCATCAAGACGTAGGTAAGACACAAAGTTAAAAATTTTGGGGATAGGAATGATAAAAATGGTAGAATTACTCAACACAAGAAGGCGCAAGGACCATCAATCAGCCAAGAACAATCAACAGGGGTGGACGACCGAGAAACACATCCTTTGCTCCTCATCCATGCAGAGAAAAGTAGGGCATTAGAATCTATAGGTCACTATGCACTGAAGTGATGACCGTCGGTTCATCTCCAAGCCGACTACTCAGGCGTGGACTGACGAACTAGCGATGAAGATGAAAAGCACAACTCTTCACAACAATCCACAAAACCAAAGGACAGTCACAACATGCAGAGACCGAATGCCAAGGGAAATAAGTCAAGCAGCAAGCTCAAGGTTATGGGGAAATTTTAGCTTCTCAATAAAGTGCTAAGTTAACAGCTTCTTTACATAGTCAAGTACAGAAATGAAAGCATAAGGTAAATAATAATCTACCATGAAGATTAAAATTAAGCATACCATATCCCATGTCATCCACTCTGAGTCGTTGTCTTGTGCGCTCCATGCAACTCCCGCTTGCCAACCGAAGAGACTTCACCGGTACCTCCCAGCCAATGCTAGGGTTACTCTTCTTCCCCCTTAGCCCCCCGATTCGCAAAGGGGCCACACACACTGAGCCATAGATCGGCTAGCTCCCAGCTCACCTTGCAAGGCCGAGCTACCACTCCTCACCGAGCTGGGTGTCCCAACTCCCACAAGCTAAGTCATTCAAGTCTAAAATTATGCAACGTATTGTTACGCATAACAAAGAAAATCCATCATCCTCCTCCTCCCTCCTTTATATAGATTTTATAAGTCATTTACTTTCCCAAAAGCCCATTTAATTTATTGTTCAATAATTTAATTCATAAAAATCCTCCCCGTACATGTGTCACCCATCCCCTTCATTGCACCATAATTTAATTAATTAATTAATTAATTACTCCTATTTCCCTCACCCACCTAAAAGCATTCATAGAATCGCTCCTGGTGTTCCCATATTCCCTTACACATTTTAATGACTTACCCCCTTACTAATTCACTAGTTGAGTTCAATTTAGAAAGTTCTTAAATGCAAAATACCTTACTAAGTTAGTCTTTCTGTTTTTTCCTTAGGTTTCGCTTTCTCTTTATGTTTCCTTCTTTTTCCTAGTTTCCTAATTCTTTTAAATTTCCCTCTTTCCCTTTTCATTTAAAACTTAAATTGGCAAGTGTAGAAAATTACCCTTTTTCCCCTTTTTCTTTTTAATTAATAAATTTTTAATTAGCATATGTAACAAAACAATTATTTCCCCCTTTTCCCCATTTTTAAATTTTATCCCCCAAAAGATGTTTTTATGAATTAATTGAATCTGTTACCCCCTTCTTGTCACATGATTAATGATGATTATTATCATTGTTTATATATATATATATATATATATATATATTATCACAACTATCACTTACCTAGATTTTAATTTTTCGAGGTTGGGTGACATTTTATTAGGGAAATTGTTTTTAAATCTTTCTTATCACGTTATTTATTCTAAGGTCATCTAGGTTTATTCATTTATTATTTAACAAAATGACATTCCCTTCAGGATGCACTAGGTGCTCCAAGGGTGCCGCCTCATTCTATTTCCCTTGTGAGACATGCCCTTCAGGACGCACTATGAGCTCCAAGGGTGCCACTCGCCTCTTGACTAACTTGGTAGAAATAAAAAAACCCTGGAGTCAATACTTCGCCAGGTGATCCTGTGGGAGACTAAGGGCCTCTGAGGAATAATTCCCCTTCCTTATTGCGCACCCCTTATAATCATCATGAGCAACTGTCGAAGCCTTCCCTCATGGCATCATGGGTCTTCTCAAACTAGGTAATCGTTCACCTACATTTCAAGCCACGGTGGGAGTGCTAGTAGGCTATGGCAGGGTTGTTGTCCACACCTCTCCCTCAACGTCTTTGGTAGTCGTGTGTGACTCCTCTACTCCACATATGAGTCTGGTTGGCAAGCTATTGTCATCCTGCATCATCAATGAATCATGTCAGAATAAAATCCATAATCATAACATCTAATCAGATGCACCTATGTCATATATAGAACAATCAAACCCCAATAGTCCACTCCTTGACTCGATCCAGAGTCCAAGGGTTTCATCGATTCCTCAACATCCTCAACGTCCAAATCCTACACACTCAGGAGAACCAATTCAATAGCACCTGTCTAAGTCAATACAACAAAATAACATATAATCACATCCATCGTGCCTCATAATAATAATCAACGGTAAATGGTATAATAATCTGGATCACTTGCAAGCAAGTGTCCTCAAGGATAAACTCGCTCAGTGTGGGAAAGAGAGGGATGTTACATACACCCCCTCTTTGTCTAAACTTCATCCTGAAGTTTCACAGTATATAAGTGTCGAAATAATGTGTATCACAGTATCATAAGTCTATCTATCCAACAAAAAATGAAACTGTTGGCGCAAATCATGTGCATCCTCTGAGGTCACTGAGTGTGGACTATATTTGTCCCATTGGACCTTGACCTTATCTACTATTCAACATTGTAGCCATTGAATGCGATGATCTAGGATGCGGATCAGCTCAACCATGAGCGCACCCTCATCCGACACCCGCAAGGTGCTTAAGTCAAAACATGTGTAGGATCACTAATCATAATGTCTCAAACAGAGATGTGAAAGACATCATGCATATGCCTCAAGAATCAAGAAAGGCTAGTCATTAGGCCACGGACCTCTCTTTTCCATAGTCTCGTAGGATCCCACGAAACTAGGATATAGTTTAGCCCCTTTTTCGAACTCGATCGAACTCTTATACGGTTTCCGCTGCAAAAATACTCGATCACCACATCGTAACTACAGTCGACACGATGCACATCAACATAACTCTTTTGTTGATCCTGCACTTCCTTGATCCTTTGTATTATAGTTTGCATTTAATGTTCCAATTATTGGATGGCTTCTGGTCCCACCAAGACCCTATCCTTAATCCGATCCCAACTCAAAGGCATCTAACACGGTCGCCCATAAAGAAACTCGAAAGGTGCCATCTTAATGGCAGTTTGGTAACTGTTGTTATAAGCGAATTCTACCAGTGGAAAGAATTCTTCCCAATGCTTCTATTGGTCCATCCCATACACGAGCAACATGTATTCCAAGGTCTGGTTCATTCATTCGGTTTGCCTGTCAATCTTCGGGTGATACACAATACTAAAGTTAAGTCAGGTTCCCAAGGCCTCTTGGAAACTAGTCCAAAATCGTCTAGTAAACATTGATCCTCAATTGGATATAACCTCTTAGGTATTCCATGCAGCCTCCCAATCTCACCGATGAAAACTCTAGCTATGTCAGGTGCTTGATATGTCGTATGCATAGGAATAAAATGAGCACTCTTCGTTAGAGTGTCGACTACCATGAAAATCGAGTCATGTCTCCTTGCTGTCAATGGCAATCCAACAATGAAATCCATCGAAATAACCTCCCATTTCGATTCTGGAATAGCGTGTGGTTGTAGTAATCCTGCTTAATGTTTATGTTCAGCCTTTACCTGTTGACATTCTAGACATTTGGCCACATAGTTGACTATGTCTGCCTTCATTCCTTTCCAGAAGAAAAAGGGTTTAAGATCCGCCCTCATCTTCATGACTCCCAGGTGAGCCATGTACACTACTCCATGAGCCTCGTTTAGGATCAAAATCCTCAACTCATCGTTTGGTGGTACATAAATTTGATTTTTAAATATCAGTAGTCCATCATTGTCCAACGTAAATCCTTCAAATCTTGGTACCATCATTGTGTTTTGTTCGATAAATCCTCGACCTCTTTTTACTAATCATCGTTGCGCTGTAAGGTTAGAATATTTTCACGTATATTCATCTGAAGAGGCAACACCAAAAATATGCATGGTCTCCAACTCAATGCATATACCACCCAGTTCACTAATCCTTTTATGTAAGTAATATCAAAGTCATACTCGCTAAGCAATTCTGACCAACGTCATTGTCGCGCGTTCAGGTTGCTTTGCGTAAAGATGTGTTGTAGTCCAGATTGGTCCGTCTTTAGTTTAAATTTTTATCCAACAAGGTAGTGTCTCCAAACCTTCAAGGCATAAACAATTGCTAACAAATCCAAACCATGCATCGCATAGTTCTCCTCATTCCTTCTCAACTTCCTTGAAATGTAAGCAATCACCTGACCATCTTGCATCAATAATCTGCCTAAGCCTTCCTTGGTTGCATCATTTTATACCAAGAAGTCCGCGTCCATGTCAGGGACCTTTAGTATCGATGTTGTTGTCAACAACTCTTTGAATCTCCGAAATGCTTCCGCGCATTTCTCGGTCCCAAAAAACTTCTTATTCTTCTTCTGCAATTTTGTGATCAGATTTGCTATCTTCGAAAATCCCTCAACGAGCCATAGATAGTATCTTTCTAAACCCATGAAGCTACGCACTTCTGGGACATTTTTCAGTGCAGGCCAATCCATATTATCCTCGACTTTAGCTAGATCCACGATGATACCTTCGTCGGAGATGGCATGCCCTAAGTAGTGAATCTTCGATTGATAGAACGAGCATTTGGACAATTTCCCATACAATTGGTTATCCCACAGACCTGTAGTACCAAGCGCAAGTGCTCTTCATGCTCCTACATCGTGTGAGAGTAAATCAAAATATCGTCAATGAATACTTGGACGAACTTGTCCAAGTACTCGTGGAACACCCCATTCATCAAACTCATAAATACCCCTGGGGTGTTTGTCAGTCCAAACGGTAAGACAATAAACTCGGAATGTCCAAACCTCATCTTAAAGGAGGTTTTAGGGACTTCATCCTCCTTGATCCGTAACTGGTGATACCCTGATCGCAAATTGATATTTGAAAACACCATCGCATCCTTCATCTGATCGAACAGATCATCAATCCTCGACAACGGATACTGATACTTGATTGTTTCCTTGTTCAAATGATGGTATTCAATGCAGAGTCTCCACGACCCATCCTTCCTTTGTATGAAAATAACAGGCACACCCCACAGTGACACACTCGGACGTATAAGTCTCAGGTCTAGAAAATCCTTCAGTTGCATTCTCAACTCCTGTAACTCCGGGGTCAACATCCAATAAGCCGTTATAGCTATCGATTCAGTCCCTGGTTTTAGGTCTATGATAAACTCCAATCCCTCTCTAGCAGCATCCTAGGTAACTCCTTCAGAAAGACGTCTGCAAACTCTCTCACCACCGGTAGGTGTTCTAGACCTTCTGCTACCCATTTTTCATTTAACGCAAGGATCACATAAATCTTGCATCCCTTGCGCATGCTCTTCCAAAACTGCAAGGAAGAGATAAACATCGGGGAAACTCCCTGGTTCCATCCTACATTCACATGTCTCTATCCCTCATCATCGACCAAGCTCAATCGTTTAGTCATATAGTTGAGTATCGCCTCATGTGATTCCAACCAGTCCATACAGATCATGATGTCATAAGATCCCAAGATCATGATGCATAGGTTGGCCCTGGTGACAAACTCTCCTAGGTTAAGGGTAAAACCCGTAACCTTTCCTCCAAACTTTTGTTTGGCTCCCAAAGCCATCTCTACAAAGCTAAACTCATCATGTTCGACTGCCTTTACCTTAATCCTTTTTAGTGTTGTACCATAAATGAAACTCTTGGTTACACTGGGATCCATCAAAATACTAAGGGTTTGGTCAGCAACGGTACCTGACGTATCGATCACAGTCGACTGGTGCGCTTCCTGGCGGTTATTCACCACTGCATGAATTCGATGGGATTTTCCCAAATCTCCCATGGTAGTGGGTCCGACTGATCCAGATGCTTCGACCCCTTCCTATGGGTAGTAATGTTGGTGATGTGGCTCCCCACAACCCAACACACCTTCTTCGGTCCAATAATCCTGGTACCTGAAGTATAAGTTGAATTCTATCGCTAAGGCCAACACAAACTTGTTGACCTTAAGTTTCTCGATAAGGGTGCAGAGCATACCAAAGCAGCTCCAAAAATAGGCCTCGTACTCGGGCACCATATGACCGCCTTGTCACAAGGTGTCGAACTTGTTGAGCTGACGCTCAATGAATTCCTCAGAAAGATACCTCTCCTAGAACCATTCCACAAACAATTCCTATGACACGTTGTCGATGTCCATGTTCAAATGTGGCAGGAGCGTCTTCCACCATAGAAGAGTGTTCCCCTTCAGTTGAAAGACCACCATGCAGACCTTCATGTTGGAGGTCGTAATCACGAAGCATGAAGCACAACACCTTGATCTACAGTCGTGTCTTAATGGCACAACCATCTGCGAAACTCGTGGACTCAAGAACTCAACTCTTTCGATTTATCGGTGGATGCTAACGGTACTAGCTAGGGTGCATTGTGGACCCTCAGGGGTATAGGTGCCCTAGCCTCATCTCAGTACCGATGGTGAATCAAGGCCCTTGACATTACCGGGAAGGGCCTTGTCACACCATCATCATCTCTTACTACAAGCAAATCCAGGCCAAGGACTTGTTCCTCCCCTTGGGGGTTCGACTTTGAGGGCGCGAGAACTTCTAGAGGAGTCACACCTCCTTCCATGGAACCTCATTTCAAACCTCTGAGGCGTCCTCCAAATGCGATCACCACGTGGACACGTTGAGGTTTTTAATTAATGAAACAGTCAATACTCATGTCTTTACTGTAGTGGAAAGCTTGGCGATCCACAGTCACAGGGTTGAACCCGCTTTGATACCATATTTAATGACACCAATCGTTACGACTACATGCAAAGCAGAAAGTGCAATTTTTTGTTTTGTTTTTAGGAAAGAAGGCGATGACGACAACAGTTGAACCACMCAACTTGACAATGAACACATGCACGTAGATCAAGCAACARACAACAACTACTCAACGCACTAGCACAATGAGCATCTAGGMAAAACATGCGTAAATCAAAGGATAGAAATGACTACCCGCCCGACACACACACGACAATGCCTACAAGCTAAGGGACAACTTCCACAATTCCAACACAATGGTTTCGTCGGCCAATAACTGGAACCTCTATGGCGCGCAACCAAATGCACGAAGGAATTAAAACCCAAGCACCCTCAACAACTATAACGAACAAATGCCCTCAACGGGAAGCACAGACTCTGACGAAGTTATCATACACCTCTACCCACTAAGGTGTGCAAGGATCCCCTCATCAGAAATCATGTCGTCGCCAGGTGGTAGGCGTGACAATGACCATGGCGCAACAACATGATTGGATGCCTAACGCCAGCTACAACCAATGCGCCAGGAGACCAAGTTAATTGACAAGAAGACTATACCCACGCTCATAAGAAACAAGTTGACGAGACGCAAGGTGAAATCCTTCAAATTGTATTGGGCAACTATCCGACGGGATTTAGGGTTCCTACAAGCCAACCTGAGTGGTGGAACAACTAAGACCAACCACCCAAAACAATTCTCCTTAAGGCATACAGTTACGTCGTTACATCGACAGTGGTCCGAACATGATGTAATTTACACTATTGTTCCACAAGGCACCTTCATGTACCTACAACAATTCTATATATAAGTAAAGAATTCATTGTTACCTACAGTGTTAGTACTTAATAAAAAGTATATATTTCATTTAAAATAACTATACATCCTTTAAAAATAACTAAGATGAAATTCCTTAATCCGCCAATTAAATATGTTACATCAATTTCCATTACACATTACCTTCCCTTCCTAAGAAAAACAGTTTCTTTTATAATAAAAAGGGCTTTTATCCATATTTAAATTCCTAAGCTTTTAATCCATGCTAGAACTATTAAAGGATTCCATGTTGGGATCGGTGTAAAGAAGGATGCTTAATTTAACAATATTATAACCTTCTACCTATTGAAGTTCATATGATCCCTTCGCAAAGTTGAAACATACCACACATCCACGCATCCACAACTCCTTGAAACATAAATATCATTGCTATCTAACTGGGTTCTTTATACTTTCGTTTCCCATACAATAAGAGTTAAATGAAATTGATAGTGATGGCATACCATAAGGACATTTAACATTGAAAGTAAGACTGACCGTTAATCAGGTATGAAATGAGTAACATTGATGATAATTTTAGAATAAAAACAGTCGAAAACATGACAACGCTGGGCGAGCTGGGAGAATCATGGTTCAACAATGAATTTAAAATATTAAATCACTGCCATCTAAAATTGGCATTGTCTATCAAAATATGGGTGGGAATGCAGTCAACACAACGGCATCAACATTATCTTCCACAACTCCCCACTGCCATTCGCCCACCAAAAACGCTGACTTTCACCTGCAAAATGCGGCCATCACACCTGTAGAAATGAAATGTTTTCTCAGACAAACGCATCTTGTTCACAAGTGGAATGCAACCACTACGTGGAAATACACAGTCCGATTTCATGTCTGATTTCAAATTAATACCGCAAGGAAATAGCACTCACGAATAGGTAAGGTAATGTGAGTGTGGGGTTACCAAATCAGGTAAGGTCACAGTCACAGTTATAAATTTAAAAATAAGCATTGGAACTTGTACTCAAGGCAAGTAATGGTCAATTAAATTCACGGTCAGTGGAAAAGGTGAAACCGTCAGGGTATCCCCAAGGAGATCGTTGTGTCAAAAATAAATACCACAACAATGTATATCGTTGGGCGTTGTTTTTTTCTTTGAAGGAAATTACAGTAACACAAATAAGGAATAATTGTTGTGTAGGCATTTAAAGAATAACGATCATGCTTCATAAAGGAACAATGACAGAAGGTGGATTTGAAATCACCTCATTTGAGATCCAGAATCTAGTCCTATCATCTACAGGGGAATAAATATAACTCTGTGTGTACATTAAGAAATGACATTAACTCCATTACAACACTATATCCCTGTGCATAGAATAAAGAAGTAACAACAACTATACCGCTGGGCAGAAAAATACACCTATCCATCGCTATGACTGTCTTTTAACCAGAGATGACCATAACACTAATTTAAATAAATAAAAACATCAATCGGACTCACAAGTGGAATGCAACCACTACGTGGAAATACACAGTCCGATTTCATGTCTGATTTCAAATTAATACCGCAAGGAAATAGCACTCACGAATAGGTAAGGTAATGTGAGTGTGGGGTTACCAAATCAGGTAAGGTCACAGTCACAGTTATAAATTTAAAAATAAGCATTGGAACTTGTACTCAAGGCAAGTAATGGTCAATTAAATTCACGGTCAGTGGAAAAGGTGAAACCGTCAGGGTATCCCCAAGGAGATCGTTGTGTCAAAAATAAATACCACAACAATGTATATCGTTGGGCGTTGTTTTTTTCTTTGAAGGAAATTACAGTAACACAAATAAGGAATAATTGTTGTGTAGGCATTTAAAGAATAACGATCATGCTTCATAAAGGAACAATGACAGAAGGTGGATTTGAAATCACCTCATTTGAGATCCAGAATCTAGTCCTATCATCTACAGGGGAATAAATATAACTCTGTGTGTACATTAAGAAATGACATTAACTCCATTACAACACTATATCCCTGTGCATAGAATAAAGAAGTAACAACAACTATACCGCTGGGCAGAAAAATACACCTATCCATCGCTATGACTRTCTTTTAACCAGAGATGACCATAACACTAATTTAAATAAATAAAAACATCAATTACAGTAGAAAACGCTTTCAAGGTATCATAAAATATTGATCTTTAACCATAATAATGGTGCTAAGTTAAGTCAACGTCAAGGAAACATATATGGCAGAGAAAGAATGCAGGTTAGACGCATGAAAAACACAGATCAATTCACCATCGAATACATCGAAATGCAGAGGGAAAAGAATGCATACCAGAATTATGAAAACGCAGGCATAAAGTACAATTCATAACGCAAAGAAAATTTGCAGTCAATGTATTAAATTGCACAAAGAAAATTCACCAGTTTGTAAGGATAAAATTTTAGAGTAAAGGATAAGTAAGTCGTCCATCAAGACGTAGGTAAGGCACAAAATTAAAATTTTTGGGGATAGGAATGATAACAATGGTAGAATTACTCAACACAAGAAGGCTCAAGGACCATCAATCAGCCAAGAACAATCAACAGGGGTAGACGACTGGGAAACACATCCTTCGCTCCTCATCCACGCATAGAAAAATAGGGCATTAGAATCTATAGGTCGCTATGCACCGAAGTGACGACCGTCGATTCGGCTCTCAGCCTACTGCTCAGGCGTGGACTAACGAACTAGGGATGAGGAAGAAAAGCACAACTCTTCACAACAATCCACAAAACCAAAGGACAATCACAACATGTAGGGACCGAATGCCAAGGGAAACAGGTCAAGCAACGAGCTCAAGACTATGGGGAAATTTTAGGTTCTTAATAAAATGCTAAGTCAACACCTTATTTACACAGTCAAGTACATAAATGAAAGCATAAGGTAAATAATAATCTACCATGCAGATTAAAAGTAAGCGTATCGTAGCCCATGTCATCCACTCTGATTCATTGTCTCACGTGCTCCATGCAGCTCCTGCTTGTCGACCGAAGATACTTCACCGGTACCTACCAACCAATGCTAGGGGTACTCTTCTTCCCCCTTATCCCCTCGAGCCACAAAGGGGCCACGCACATTGAACCAGAGATCAGCTAGCTCCCAACTTACCTCGCAAGGCCGAGCTACCACTCCTCACTGAGATGGGTGTCCCAACTCCCACAAGCTAAGTCAATCAAGTCTAAAATTATGCAGCGTAACGTTACACATAACAGAGAAGATCCATCATCCTCCTCCCTCCTTTATATAGAGTTTCTAAGTCATTTTCTTTCCCAAAATCTCATTTAATTTATTGTTGAATAATTTAATTCATAAAAATCCTCCCCGTACATGTGTCACCCATCCCCTTCAATGCACCATAATTTAATTTTATTAATTAATTAATTACTCCTATTTCCCTCACCCACCTAAAAGAATTCCTAAAATCGCTCCTATGTGTCCCCATATTCCCTTACACATTTTAATGACTTACCCCCTTACTAATTCACTAGTTGAGTTCAATTTAGAAAGTTCTTAAATGCAAAATACCGTACTAAGTTAGTCTTTCTGCTTTTTCCTTAGGTTTCCCTTTCTCTTTATGTTTCCTGTTTTTTCCTAGTTTCCTAATTCTTTTAAATTTCCCTCTTTCCCTTTTCATTTAAAACTTAAATTGGCAAGTGTAGAAAATTACCCTTTTGCCCCTTTTTCTTTTTAATTAATAAATTTTTAATTAGCATATGTAACAAAACAATTATTTCCCCTTTTTCCCCCTTTCTAAATTTTATCCCCTAAAAGGTTTTTTGTGAATTAATTGAATCACTTACCCCCTTCTCGTCACATGATTAATGATGATTATTATTATAGTTTATATATATATATATATATATATATATATATATATATCTCACGGGTATCACTTACCTAGATTTTAATTTTTCGAGGTTGGGCGACATTTTATTAGGGAAATTGTTTTATTATTTATTATTTAACAATGCGAAGTGCCCTTTAGGATGCACTAGAAGCTCCAAGGGTGTCACTCATCTCATTTTGTTTCCCTTGCACGACTTTCCCTTCAGGACGCACTATGTGCTCCAAGGGTGCCACTCGCCTCTTGAAGGACTTGGTAAACATAAAAAAACCCTGGAGTCAATACTCCACCAGGTGATCCTGTGGGAGACTAAGGGCCTCTAATGAATAAGGCCCCTATCTTATTCCGCGCCCCTTAGAATCATCGTGAGTGACTGTCGCAGTCTGCCCTCGCAACATTATGGGTCTTCTCGAACTAGGTAATCATTAACATACATTTCGAGCCACAGCGACAGTGCTAGTAGGTTGTGGCAGGTTTGTTGTCCACACCTCTCCCTCAACATCTCTAGTAGTCATGCATGACCCCTCTACTCCACATGTGAGTCTGGTCAGCAAGCTATCGTCAACGAATCATGTCAGAATAAAATCCATAATCATAACATCTAATCATATGCACCTATGTCATATATAGAACAATCAAACCCAAATAGTCCACTCCCTGACTCGATCCAGAGTCCAAGGGTTCCATCGATGCCTCAGCATCCTCAGGGTCCAAATCCTGCACACTCAGGAGAACCGAATCAATAGCACTTGTCTAAGTCAATACAACAAAATAACATGTAATCACATACATAGTGCCTCATTATAATAATCAACGGTAAATGGTATAATAATCCAGATCACTTGCAAGCAAGTGTTCTCAAGGATAAGCTTGCTCAGTGCGCGCAAGAGCAAGATGTTACACATCTCCAAAATCGTGTGGAATGTTATTCGAATAAACACATATATAATACGACTTGTCAGTATTCACATGTAGATAAAAAATAAAGGAGTAAATGGAATTGAAGGTCCATTCTACACAAGCACCAGATGCATCCACCGCAGGAATGCCTTATTTGGAAGTGAGAGACAACATAGCTCCTCAAAATATCATAAAGTTGCACACTCCATTGTTTGTAGAGATGATGGAAGCATTGTAAACGATAACGTAAGTTCATCGAAGATGCTGAAAGATGCACGAGATCTTGCAAATTTCACATACGAGGACAAATCCCTATGGGGCAAAGAGGCAATTCCCACTTCCAGTATCAGTTCTTAATCATATAAATTGACCAGATACCAATATATTGAAGGCGAAAATAAAACTTGTCTATTGTAGGTTGGCATTATCTATGGTTGTGTTGTGGAGGATGTATTGACAGGATTTGTTATACAATGTAGAGGATGGAAATATATTTGTTATACAATGCAGAGGTGGGTTGTCGGCCTCCTCAAATTGTGTGCGAGTAAGTTTTGTCCGTATTCCCATTCGCCTATGCATTTGTATCCATAGAATAATTAAATGGATCGACTATTAACGTATTTGAGCGCATTCTGGATGATGGCAGGTGAATATTAAATGTTTGTGACAGTTCAGACATCACAAACGAATGGTGCCCCAACAGGAAACATGTGCACAGTGCTTCTTAAGGATATAAACATGGTTTGTATAGATATCAATCCTCCTTAATCATTTAAACGTGGCAAATATATCCTTACAATAATTTTATAATGTGATTAGGTAAATGTAAAAAAGTAAACATGTTAACGGACACCTTCATAAATGCAAGGAAGTTATGAACAATAAATCTGACCAATTGATTTTGGAGGACAGCTAAGAATATGCCAGCATCTTCAATGCGTAGCCATCATAATAAAATTTAAAGTCAAAATATCATTAATTGTGTCCATTACTAATAGGTGTACGCCTTTCGACGTAAATATAAATATATTTTTGTTGTAATTACAAAATATATTTCTAAATTAGAAATATAACTTATAAATTTTCAAAATATTATTCAAATTTAATAATCTTAAATATATATATATATATATATATATATATATATATATATATATATATATATATATATATATATATATATATAAATTCAATAATTTTAATTTTTTTTAAAGATATTAAAAAAAAATAAATGGTGCATACTTTAGTATAACTCAAAATAATAGAAAATACACATCATGTGTATATTTTAAAATAATTATATAGAATATTTAGTAACGTTATTAATTTGCTTAATATTTTACCCATTCTCTAATGAATTTGGTCATGTGTATATATTAAATTAATTATAAGTTGTTTATCATGTTATTAAGGTGTGTTGATATCCTTCAACTTGTATTCTTTTTCATGCATTTTAGTTTGTTTTATAATCGGTAATAATCAATATTTGAATAATATTTGTGTGTCGTGCATTTTGGTTTGTTTTGTAATTGGTAATAATTTATATTTGAATAATATTTGCTTTTTGTCATGTATGAAAATTTAAAAATTATTATTTTTATTTTTTTAATAAATAATATTTAAAAAAAAAAATTAACTTTTCTTATAAACCAAAACGAAAAATATTTTTATAACCTTGTTAAAACTCTAAAAATATACAATTTAATTTTGTGGGGTTAAAATCAACACTAAAACAATGAATATATATTCTAAATAGATTAATCTATACTTTTGCAATGTTAACAATAAAAAAATAAAAGACAATAAAATATACAATCAAAACAAATAACTACCATTATACTTTTGAAATGTTAACAATAAAAAAATAAAAGACAATAAAATATACAATCAAAACAAATAACTACCATTATAGCAAGATATACAATCAAAACAAAGAACTACCATTATTTGTTATAGATGCAAACAAGAATGGAGTTTTCATCATTTTTCTTAATGAAACAATATGGACCTTGGTGAAAAACCTCTTGTTTTATTAGTGTCAACACATAAATGTTATTAATGTGATTTAATCTAATACTCAGATCACACCTTCTTGTGATGGTAAATATAAATATAGCAATCACACAATTAGCATTCCACGAGATAATAATTCAATTGCTAGAAACCTTCCCCATCGCATTGAAGATTTAGATATTATAATAGTCGAGAGTGAAGCACCTAATCTAAATACTATAAGTATATTGATAATATATCATGTGTAATGGATGCATTTTATTATACAATTCAAATGGACAACTATTACCAGGATGTTGAAATTGACCTAGATGCAATTGTAGCTCTTCCAAATCGACCTAGACGCAATTGTAGCTCTTCCAAATCAACCAATATATTTGTTTGATAGATTGCATTATATCAAATATGACATAGATGAATTAAAATGAAACAATGTATACATTGAATGAAATCAAATATAGATCAATCGCATTTTGATTATTCCTCCTTTACAATTAGATTAGCAAATGCACTATGAGAATTGGAAATATGAACTTTTATTCAAAATGCAGATTCTTTCTCTGATCTACAAATGGAATGGATAGAAATTGGGTTGTCACCAACAAATAAACATGGCCTCATAGAAATTGGGTAATTTGAGAGGGGGGTTTTCCGATGAGGTTTTCCCTCTTTCCTTGTTTGTTTCAGTGTATCTTTTGTATTTGGGTACCTAACATGGCCTCATTGCCAGGACCCATTCTTTATTTTTACCATAGTGATGTTCAGGGGAGGTGTTGGAGTTACTTCACACACACCTAGGATTTATTTTTCCTTGTTTATTAGTCATTATTCAGTCTCCTCTATTTTAGGAAGAATATTCCTCTAGGAGAATATTCCCTTCAGTTTTCACTTCAGTTTGACTAGTTGAGTGGAGTCTAGATTCTGCATTGGTTTTGTCACCATGCAACATTGATTTCATCACTAGCTAATGCGCATTATCCTTGGTATCATCACCAGACTAGCGCATTAACAAAAATTCCTTGATCTCCTCCTCACTTCACTTTGTTTCAGCCATTTAACTGAAGACTGATAGACTAGTTAACTTAGAATAGGTGGAAGTTCACTCCCCTAACTACCTAAGAGACTAGACTAGGTGGAAATAGAGTAGATTACTGTAGATCACGTAGAAATCTGTAGAGAAGAAATTTTAGGTATCTGATTTCATTCTATTAATCATATTAATCATTCCCCTATTTGATTCAAACAATTTTTAGTGCATTCTGAAACAACAAAAAAGGGTTTAGTAGTTACCTTTAGTAGTGGAAGCCCTTAATTCCTCATTGTTTTTTCTCTCTTTCTATATTTCACAAAGAGATTTTTTTTAAGAAATTTGTTTTTATAGGGTTTTTTTGTTTATATATGGGTGTTTCCTATATGTTGCAATGAAACCACTCATTGCATTGGATACCAAATCATCAAGTCATTGTAGGTTTAAAAAAAAATGCCCACTCCATTAATGGTGTGCCTTGTTTTGTGCATCGATGTTTTGTTTTTTACATTGAACACCATTGAGATTAAAATGGAAATAATACTATTTTTTATATGGAAATCGTCATGTCTTAAATTTTTTCACAGGTCAATGGTGTGTAATAAAAAACAATTAGGAGGTCGTGCTTTTCTTAATTCATAAAGAGCTGACCAAATAGAAAAAGTGTAAAACATTTTCAATTTCGCAATGGAACTATGATACTATATCGATGCATATATATATATATAGTTTATGCACCAGTGTGTACAAGTATGGTTGACATTCTTGTGTGTATTAAGTCACTATATGCATTGAGATCTTATTTAAAAAAAAACATATGTAATTTTTATACCTGATGATTCCTAGTTTTTTTTTTCAGGGAGATTTTGAAAATTTCAAGGGAAAACCAAGGGGAAAACCAAGACATGTAACTAGGGATGTCTAAACAAATGTAGAAGAAGATGATAAAATAAATTAGCATAATTGTGTTGTAAGAGGATCCATCCCAACTACAATGTGCATATGAGGTATGTAATCATTTATTTATTCTTTTATGTACCATCGAATTTAATTATAGCATGAAATACTAATTTTCAATATTTTGTTGCCGAAAATAAAAATATATAGAACCCATTCAACACAGAAGACAGGACGACAAGGAATAAAATGGTTGATCCCAAACTTTGTGATTATTTATGTTTTCAAACTTTCTTAAGATTTCATGTTTGTCGTGGTCTTTATATTTAAATAATTAATTTACATTTTTTCATGGATATCTTATAAGAGGTGCTAACATTCAAAGAGGAGCCAATCCATGAATTGATAAACATTGGGTTAAGTATGTTAATGTTTATGCCATTATTATAGTTCTTTGCATTTCAATAGATAACATCAACATAAAGAAAAGATCACTGAGAAATACACAATCACAAGAGACACAACATTTATCCTGGGAAGCCCTCTAAAGGAAGAAAACCTAGCAAAACTTCCTTATTATAGATAGCCAATACAATGCCAAGAGATAACTCAAGCTAATACAAAAGATCCTCTCCAAANCCACTCTCTCTCTTTCTTCTCCAACTGCAATTATGAAACTTGTCTCTCAAATGAGCAAGTGAGTTGTGTGTCTAAGTGAGGCGTTGGCCTCTTTATTTATACAAGACTGGCACGTGTGAAGTGTCTCTTCACTAGCAGGTCTGACTTCTCAAAATGGATGGTTATAACCACCTTTAATATATTATGGGGCCTCTTTAATATCTACTGGGTCTGACTTCTTATTCTGCCTATTATAATTATCATTTGACCAATCTGCAAAAGGGGATTTGGTCCTATTACAATAGCTGACATGATCAATCCACAATGGGGATTGATCCAATGAATAATATATCAGATAATAATAAGAATACACTTTGCAGTTACATAATTTCAACACTCCCCCTTAACAAGAAGGGTATTCTTCAACAGCATTAGGCGAGAAAGAGCTCTGCATCATCAGCGGCATCAGGAGGGCAGCATCATTAATATCATCTTGGAGCACTAACTGGCATATTTATAAATCATCAGAAGTTTTCTTCATTGGCAGGAATCGTCATTCTCAAAGGAATGCAATCATCATCTGCATCAATATGGATTAGTATAAAGCTAATACATCATCATCATCATCACAGCACAAGGTTGGCTCATCATCATCATACTAGAATGGATTTATGTCACAGCTATCAAGCCGGAAGCACAGTTCTAGTCTCATCTGATAGTCTTGGTTTACGTCACAGCAATAAAGTCGGAAGCAAGATACTCATCCTTCTTTACGTCACAACCATAAGGTCAGAAGCAGGATGCTAGACTAGATTTACGTCACATCTATCCAGCCAGAAGCACAGTGCTAGACTCATCTCATCATATTTCTTTACGTCACAACCATAAGCTCGGAAGCAAGGTATACGTCCTGCTTTACGTCACAACCATCAGGTTGGAAGTAGGATACTAGACTGGCTTTAAGTCACAGCTATCTAGCCGGAATCTCAGTACTAGTATCATCACATCTTCTTTCTTTATGTCACAACCATAAGGTCGGAAGCAAGGAACACGTCCTACTTTACGTCACAACCATTAGGTCGGAAGCAAGGTACTAGACTTGTTTTACGTCGCAATTGTACAGCTTGAAGAATAGTACTAGTCATATCACATCCTCTTGCTTTACATCACAACCATAGGGTCGGAAGCAAGGTATACGTCCTGCTTTATGTCATAACCATAAGTTCAGAAGCAGGGAATATCTCATCACAACAACTACTCCCCCTTTCGAGGAAGGTCCTTTCGGACTATGCCAAGATTATCTCGGAAGTACTCAAACTTTACACGAGATATGGGCTTGGTCAACACATCAACAACCTGTTCATCTGTGATAATTTACTGGAGCTTTATGGCTCCTCTCTGCACCATGTCACGGATGTAATGATATGGGATCTTTATGTGCTTCGACTTATCATGAAATACAGGATTCTTTTTCATCTTTATGCATCTTTGGTTGTCACATAGGATTGAGGTTGCTTCCTTCTCTAGGTCAAATAGACCGTTCAACAACTTTCGAAGCCATATAGCTTCGCAGCTAGTAGAACATGCAGGAAGGTATTCTTCTTCCACTGTGCTGAGAACAATGTTGGATTGCTTCCTACTTTGCCACAAGATCATGGCTGATCCCAAATTGAAATAGCATCCAGAAGTTCTTTTCCTGTCAGCAACGCTTCTTGCCCAATCTTAATCAGTGTATCCACTCAATCTGAAAGCATGATCTCCATCATAACTGAGACCACAATCTAATGTACCCTTAAGGTACCTCATCACATGTTTTGCAGCCACAAGGTGAACATGTCTGGGTTCTACCAGAAACTGACTCAAGGTGTTCACGACAAAACAAATGTCTGGTTTGGTGTTCGTCGGGTACATCAGTGATCCAATAATTTGTCTGTACAGTGTGGCATCAATCAACTCTGACGAAGTGTCAAACAACAGCTTCAGCTTCGCTTCCATGGGTGTATTCATGGACTTTCACTCCCGCATGTTGAATCTCTTCAGGATTTCGACTGTATACTTCCCTTGGGTTCTACCAGAAACTGACTCAAGGTGTTCCCGGCAAAACAAATGTCTAGTTTGGTGTTCGTCGGGTACATCAGTGATCCAATAATTTGTCTGTACAGTGTGGCATCAATCAAATCTGACGAAGTTTTGACCAACAGCTTCAGTTTTGCTTCCATGGGTGTATTCATGGACTTTCACTCCCGCATGTTGAATCTCTTCAGGATTTCGACTGTATACTTCCCTTGGTTAAGGAAGATCCTCTCAGGACTCTGCCATACCTCAAGACCTAAGAAATAATGCATTAGGCCAAGGTATTTCATTTCAAATTTTGAGGCAAGTCTCTTCTTACATTCGGTGATGAGATTTTCTTCTCTAGTTAAGAATAAGTCATCCACATATAGCAATAATATTACTGGCTCATCGTTCATAACCTTGAAGTAGAGTTTAGAATATGCTTTACTCTTGGTAAAGCCAAACTCCTCAAGAAATTGTCTATATGGCCATACCAAGCTCTAGGAGCTTGCTTCAATCTGTATAAGGCTTTCTTCAATTTACAGGCATGAGACTTCCTGTATTCAACTTCAAATCCTTGAGGTTTCTCTATATACACTTCCTCTTCGATGACACCATTTAGAAAGGTTGTCTTTACATCCATATGGTGTAACTTCCACTTCATCATAGCTGCAAGGGCTGTGCTAGTTGTGATTGAAGTGTATCTGGATACAGAAGCGAATGTCTCTTCATAGTCAATGCCTTCTTTCTAATAAAATCCCCAAGTGACGAATCTTGCTTTATATTTTTCAATACTTCCGTCAGCAGCATGTTTTATTTTGAAGAGACATTTGGAGGATACCACATCTTTACTCTTCGGTAAGGGAACTATTTCCCATACATAATTCTTGATTATGGATTGGTATTCCTTTGTCATGGCATCTACCCATTCTATCATCTGAAAGGCTTCTTCAAAGCTGGTAGGATCCTTCTCTAGGAGGTCACACATCAAAGCCGTATAACTGGAAAATGGCTTTGGTCTTTTCACCTGTCTCGTGGTTCCTTGGGGAACACCATACTTCTCCCCATATTGAATAATCTCTCTGGCCCAAGCTGGCTTTCTTTTATGGAGGATTTTCATCTGAAGTGGTTCTTGAAATTCCACTATATCATGATCTTCTGGAGTTTCCTCATCAGGGGAAATTACATCTTCCCTCACTGGTTCTGCGGCTCTGGGAACCTCCCTCTCTGTAGTTCTGGGGATTACGATTTTCTCTTCATATACTTCTTCAAGTTGGCATCTTCTTGATTTCTTGAATGCTGCATCTTCAACAAAGGTCACATCCCTACTGATCTCAATGTGGCAGTGACCTGGTATGTAAATTCTTAAGGCCTTGGAGACCTCACAATATCCCACAAATATTCCCTTCTTTCCTGAAGGTTCCAGCATGTTTCTCTTCTCTTTTGGTATATGAATAAATATTGGGCACCCAAATATTTTGAGATGGCTTACCTCTGGCTTCTTTCCGGTGAACATCTCTTTCGAGTTCTTGAACCCAAGTGCACTATGGGATAATCGGTTTTGCACATAAATAGCCATCATTGCTGCATCTGCCCATAATCAAATAGGAAGATCTTGATCATGGATCATAGTCTTCACAGCTTCCATTATCGTTCTGTTCTTTCATTCATCTACACTGTTTTGTTGGGGATTGTAGGGAGTGGTGAGTTCCCTCTTGATCCCAACATCTTTGCATAAGTTCATGAACTCTTTTTAGGTGTATTCCCCTCCATTATCTGACCTGAGTATCTTAATCTTTCTTTCAGAAAGATTCTCTATCAAGGCTTTGAATTCCTTGAACTTGTTGAACACTTCATCTTTAGATTTCAAGAGATACACCCAAGTCTTACGAGAATAATCATCAATGAATGATACATAGTATACATACCTGCTAATGGAGGCCGAAGGCATTGGGCCACACACATCTGAATGAATGAGTTCTAGGACTCCTTCTGCTTTGTTGTATCTCTTCGGAAAAGGGTCCTTGATGTTCTTACCTTGTGTGCATCCATTGCATACATCAAGTTCATGGTCGACCTTAAGTTTTGGTAAACATGTGACCGCTTTGCATATGTATGGTAGTTCCTAATAGTTGATGTGAGCTAATCTTTATGCCAAAGTTCACATGAGTTTTCAATGGTGTGGGCCATGGCAGTTTTTGAGTGACCCTTTAGTCTATACAAACCATTTTCTTCACTTCCAATGATGATTGCTTCATTTATGGTTTCTCCTTTAGCCCACACAAGAACTTCTCCATCTATCAAGGAAACTCTGTAGCCTTTATTTTCTAAAGATGAAATGGAGACTAGGTTCTTTTTCAAACCTGGTACATATAGTACATCTTTCATTTTTAATGAATTCCATGAATTCAATTTGTAGTTTGATTCTCCCACTCCCTTGATGGGATATTGGTAATTATCTCCAAGTGTCACTTTCTGAGAAAAATTCTTTTCTGAAACACAAGAGATAATGTTTTCCTGACCTGTCATGTGCTTGGAGGCACCACTATCAATGAGCCACGTGTCCCCTCCATGTGTTGTCGATCCTGAGAGGGCCGATATTAAGACGTAGTCTTTGATCTGTTCTCTTATCATCTTTGCAGGTGGCTCTTCATCTTCGACTGCATGGGCATGGTGCCTCTTATGTTTCCTCTTGTATTCTTCTCGTCTGGCTAGACAAAATTTCACAATGTGTCCCATCTTGTCACAATTATGATAGCATTGTACATATGAGTATTCTCTTTCCCTTCGTTGTCCTCTCTTATGAAATCTCCTTGAATGAGATTGTTTATTATTGAATATGTTTGGCGAATGAGGCTCTTTACGAGTCTCCTTATGGAAGTAGGCTTTTTCCCTTCCTCTTTTTGTGTGATTAGCTAGGGCTTGATCATAATATATTGCTAGTAGTGCTTCACAGTTAGCTACTCTTGTTTCTTCTTGGATGCATTCTTCCCATAGACTATCAAACTTTAGTTTCTTCGTTCTGGCACATATCGTTTGGATGAATGCATCCCAAGGTATTGTGAGACCATTTAGGGTCATCACTATGAGCTCGTCTTCATCTATGGTGTCTCCAATCGCTTCTAACTATTGTTTGAATTCTGAAATTCTGGAGAAATATTCTTGGATCGCTTCTCCTTTCTGCATCCACATATTCTTTAGTTGAGTTCTTAGATTCATCTTCCAGTTTATTTTCTTTCCTTCGTACCATATGCTTAGGGAATCAAACATTTCTTTTGGAGTTTTCTTTGATGACACATAAGGAATCAGGTGGTCTTTGATTAAATCTGCAATGATTCTTTGGGCCCTAATTGTGTCCTTTTGATGCTTTGCCTTCTCTGCGGCATATTCAGGTTCCGACACTTCTTTTTGATGAATCTTGTTAGGTAATTCTCTGCAAGGATCAAGCCGATCCTATACTTCCAGGCATGGAATTTTTCCACGTCTTCCAGTTTGTTAGCAAGCTTCGTGCTTGCCGACATCTTTTACCTGGAGGAAGGAAAATGACCAAAAAATGAAAGTGCTCAAAATCAAATTTTGAACTTACCAGGAGATGCGCTTGGCTGACGTGAGTAGCCTGGTGTGCTTGGATCTAAGAAAATCTAACTTTTACCCTTCCAAACTTGATCTGCGGATTTCTGGACTGCTACTTCTGGTTTTCTGGTACCTTTGGTGCTCTGGTACTTCTGGTTCATTGGTTTTCTGGTACTTCTGGTACTTTTTTGAAACTAGGATTTCACTTTCTGGGAGATCCACCCACTAAAAAGGTGCGCTGATGATTCCAAATTAATCCTTGAGGGAGGGCGCACTTTTCTAGACAGTTTTGGGGATGAAAAGCTTCACCATCAAAAAGCCCTAATTTGCATGTACAACAACAGTGGCATTTTTCTCTTGCGAAAGATGATCTCTTCATCTTGGCTCTGATACCATGTTAATGTTTATGCCATTATTATCGTTCTTTGCATTTCAATAGATAACAACAACATAAAGACAAGATCACTAAGAAATACACAATCACAAGAGACACAACATTTATCCTGGGAAACCCTCTAGAGGTAGAAAACCCAGCAAAACTTCCTTATTATAGATAGCCAATACAATGCCAAGAGATAACTCAAGCTAATATAGAAGATCCTCTCCAAAATATTCGCCACTCTCTCTCTTTCTTCTCCAACTGCAATTCTGAAACTTGTCTCTCAAATGAGCAAGTGAGTTGTGTGTCTAAGTAAGGCGTTGGCCTCTTTATTTATACAAGACTGGCACGTGTGAAGTGTCTCTTCACTGGCAAGGATGACTTCTCAAACTGGGTGGTTATAACCACCTTTAATATATTTTGGGGCCTCCTTATTATCTGTTGGGGCCGACTTCTTATTCTTCCTATTATAATTATCATTTGACCAATCCGCAAAAGGGGATTTGGTCCTATTACAATAGCCGACATGATCAATCCACAATGGGGATTGATCCAATGAATAATATATCAGATAATAATAAGAATACAGTTTGCAGTTACATAAATTCAACAAAGTATGGGTTGTGACTATGTGTTGAAGTATGAAAATTTAATTGAACAATTTGTAAGTAGATATGTTTTTCAACTTCCCTTGTTTTATAATTAATGAACCAACAAGAAAAATTTATATTGATTATATCGTATGTTCTTTGTATTTCCACATTAAGCATGTAAAAGAATGTGTATTGTTTATGAAAGACTTGGTGTAAGGTATGCTTTTTTATTTACATAATTATGTATAGTCTACTATGTATATAAATGTAGATATAGTTATTATATTTTATTTCTATGTTTGTAGATTGAAGATGAAGGGGTGGAACATAAAAATCAAGCCTATTAAGAAAACATTAGGTTAAAAAACCAAAGTACAATATCACCTAAAAATGATGAAGAAATGAGGCATGCATGTAGCTCGAACGATGACTGCAGTTCAACTAATGAATGTTAATCAATATAATTAAACATTGCTGCAAGTTTTATGTTTTGGAATATTTGTCTTTGAAAATCAAGGATTTTGTTTAATGTACTTGAAATATTGCTCCAATTTCATGATGTAACACTCCCACGGTGGGGCATAAAAATTTTGCACTTCTTAAGAGAATTGATGTCCTCATTCGGGGATTCTACTTCATTCTTCTCTTCAAGGGATTTCCATCCACGACCTCCATGCTACGAACCAAAATCAAAACTGGAAGATATCCTCTTCAAAGTCCTTCGGATTCTTACATTCCCCTTATACTTTCATATGACCATAAGTTGTGACCAGAAACCAAAAAAACATGTGCCAAAACAACCACAACATGAATTCCCCCGGAATGGAAATTCTTTGAAGTTCACAATCTGACGTTGTGTATCCTTGGGGAATTCAACAGTCCTAATTCACTTCGGGACTTCGATGTTCGGGAGTCTCAGATTCTCACAAAACCTTTCCTCCTAAAATACTTTGTACTGGGAGTTCTATATCAAGCGCCATGTGTCCATTGTAAATCGACGGCTTAGTTTCATTTTGGGACTTCGGCATTCGGGAGATTTAGATGCTTCTGCAGCCTTTTTCTCCCGGAGTGTTTTCTCCTAGAGTCAAGGATCATGCACCATGGAACCTTCCCGACCAACGGTCATTGTTTTCTTCAGAACTTCGGTGTTCAGGAGTGTCTACCTCTCCACACCCGCTTTCTCCCAAAATTCTTTCACCCGAAGTTAACGATCTATTGACACGTGTCTCACGAAGCATGAAGCACAATGCCTTGATCTACAGTCGTGCCTCTACGGCACAGCCATTTGCAAAACTCGTGGACTCAAGAACTCAACTCTCTCGGGTTCTCGGTGGATGCTAATGGTACTGGGTAGGGCGCATTGTGGACCCTCAGGGGTACAGGTGCCCTGGCCTCATCTCAATACCGATGGTGAATCAAGGCTCTTGACATTACCGAGAAGGGCCTTATCACACCATCATCATGCCTTACTAGAAGCAAATCCAGGCCAAGGACTTGTTCCTCCCCTTGGGGGTTCGACTCCGAGGGCGCGAAAACTTCTGGAGGTGTCACACCTCCTTCCATGGAACCTCATTGCAAACCTCTGAGGCAGCCTCCAAATGTGATCAACACATGGACACGTTAAGGTTTTTAATTAATGAAAAAATTAATACTCACATGTTTACTGCAATGGAAAGCCTGGTGATCCATAGTCGTAGGGTTGAACCCGCTCTGATACCATATTTAATGACCCCAATCATTATGACTACATGCGAAGCAGAAAGTGCAATTTTTTGTTATTTTTTTAGGAAAGAAGGTGACGAAGACAACAGTTGAACCACCCAACCTGACGATGAACACATGAACGCAGATCAAGCAACAGACAACAGCTACTCAACGCACTAGCACAACGAGCATCCAGGCGAAACATGCGTAAATCAAAGGATAGAAATGACTACCCACCCGACACACACACGACAATGCCTACAGGCTAAGGGACAACTTCCACAATTCCAACACAATGGTTTCATCGGCCAGTAACTGGAACCTCTATGGCGCACAACCAAGTGCACGAAGGCATTAAAACCCAAGCACCCTAAACAAATATAACGAACAAATTCACTCAATGGGAAGCACAGACTCTGACCAAGTTATCATACACCTCTACCCACTAATGCGTGTAAGGGTCCGCTCATTAGGAATCATGTCGTCACCAGGTGGTAGGTGTGACAACGATTGTGGCGCAACAACATGATTGGATGCCTAACGCCAGCTACAACCAATGCGTCAGGAGACCAAGTTAATTGACAAGAAGACTATACCCACGCTCATAAGCAACAAGTTGACGAAACACAAGGTGAAATCCTTCAAATTGAATTGCACAACTATCCGACGGACTTCAGGGTTCCTACAAGCCAACCTGAGTGGTGGAACAACTAAGACCAACCACCCAAAACAATTCTCCTTAAGGCATACGGTTACGTCGTTGCATCAACAGTGGTTCGAACATGATGTAATTTATACTATTGTTCCACAAGGCACCTTCATGTACCTGAAACAATTCTATATATAAGTAAAGCATTCATTTTTACCTACAGTGTTAGTACTTAATAAATATTATATATCTCATTTAAAATAACTATACATCCTTTAAAAATAACTAAGGTGAAATTACTTAATCCCCCAATTAAATATGTTACATCAATTTCCATTACACATTACCTTCCCTTCCTAAGAAAAAGAGTTTATTTTATAATAAGAAGGGCTTTTATCCATATTTAAATTCCTAATATTTTAATCCATGCTAGAACTATTAAAGGATTTCATTTTGGGAGCAGTGTAAAGAAGGATGCTTAATTTAAAAATATTATAACCTTCTACCTATTGAAATTCATATGATCCCTTCGCAAAGTTGAAACATACCACACATCCACACATCCACAACTCCTTGAAACATAAATATCATTGCTATTTAACTGGGTTCTTTATACTTTCATTGCCCATACAATAAGAGTTAAATGAAATTGATAGTGATGGCATACCATAAGGACATTTAACATTGAAAGTAAGACTGGCCGTTAATCAGGTATGAAATGATAAACATTGATGATAATTTTAGAATAAAAACGGTAGAAATCATGACAACGCTGGGCGAGCAGGGCGAATCATGGTTCAACAATGCATTTAAAATATTAAATCACTGCCATCTGAAATTGGCGCTATCTATCAAAATATGGGTGGGAACGCAGTCAACACAACAGAATCAACGTTGTCTGCCACAACTCCCCACTACCATTTGCCCACCAAAAATGTTGACTTTCACCTGCAAAACACTTCCATCACACCTATAGAAACACAACGTTCGCTCAAACAAACACATCCTATTCACAAGTGGAACGCAACCACTACGTGGAAATACATAGTCTAATTTCATGTCCAATTTCAAATTAACACTGCAAGGAAATTGCACTCACGAATAGGTAAGGTAATGTGAGTGTGGGGTTACCAAATTAGGTAAGGTCACAGTCACAGTTATAAATTTAAAAATAAGCATTGGAACTTGTACTCAAGGCAAGTAATGGTCAAGTAAATTCACAGTCAGTGGAAAAGGTGAAACCGTCGGGGTATTCCCAAGGAGATCGTTGTGTCAAAAATAAATACCACAACAATGTATATCACTGGGCGTTTTTTTTTTTGTTTTTTTTTTTGGAAGGAAATTACAGTAACACAAATAAGGAATAATAGTGGTGTAGGCATTTAAAGAATAACGATAATGATTCATAAAGGAACAATGACAGAAGGTGGATTTGAAATCACCTCATTTGAGATCCAGAATCTAGTCCTATCATCTACAGGGGAATAAATATAACTCTGTGTGTACATTAAGAAATGACATTAACTCCATTACAACACTATATCCCTGTGCATAGAATAAAGAGGTAACAACAACTATATTGTTGGGCAGAAAAATACACCTATCCATCGCTATGACTGTCTTTTAACCAGAGATGACCATAACACTAATTTAAAGAAATAACAACATCAATTATAGTAGCAAACGCTTTTAAGGTATCATAAAATACTGATCTTTAACCACAATAATGGAGCTAAGTTAAGTCAGCGTCAAGGAAACATATATGGCAGAGAAATAATGCAGGTCAAACGCATGAAAAACGCAGAGCAATTCACCTTCGAATACATCGAAATGCAGAGGGAAAAGAACGCAAACCAAAACTATGAAAATGCAGGCATAAAGTACAATTCATAATGCAGAGAAAATTTGCAGTCAATGTATTAAATTGCAGAGCGAAAATTTGACAGTTTGTAAGGATAAAATTTTAGAGTAAAGGATAAGTAAGTCATCCATCAAGACGTAGGTAAGACACGGAATTAAAATTTTTGGGGATAGGAATGATAACAATCGTAGAATTACTCAACACAAGAAGGTGCAAGGACCATCAATTATCCAAGAACAATCAACAGGGGTAGACGACTGGGAAACACATCCTTCGCTCCTCATCCACGCACAGAAAAACAGGGCATTAGAATCTATAGGTCGCTATGCACTGAAGTGATGACCGTCGATTCGGCTCCTGGTCGACTGCTCAAGCATGGACTGATGAACTAGGGATGAGGAAGAAAAGCACAACTCTTCACAACAATCCACAAAACCAAAGGACAATCACAACAAGCAGGGACAGAATGCCAAGGGAAATAGGTCAAGCAACGAGCTCAAGACTATGGCGAAATTTTAGGTTCTCAATAAAATGTTAAGTTAACACCTTCTTTACACAGTCAAGTAGAGAAATAAAAGCATAAGGTAAATAATAATCTACCATGCAGATTAAAAGTGACCGTATCATAGCCCATGTCGTCTACTTTGATTCGTTGTCTCACGTGCTCCATGAAGCTCCCGCTTGTTGACCAAAGATACTTCACCGGTACCTACCATCCAACTCTAGGGGTACTCTTCTTCCCCCTTATCCCCTCGAGCCGCAAAGGGGCAACACACACTGAACCAGAGATCAGCTAGCTCCCAGCTCACCTCGCAAGGCCAAGCTACCACTCCTCACCGAGCTGGGTGTCCCAACTCCCACAAGCTAAGTCAATCAAGTCTAAAATTTTGCAGTGTAACGTTACGCATAACAGAGAAGATCCATCATCCTCCTCCCACCTTTATATAGAGTTTCTAAGTCATTTTCTTTCCCAAAATCTCATTGAATTTATTGCTCAATAATTTAATTCATAAAAATCCTCCCCATACATGTGTCACCCATCCCCTTCATTGCACCATAATTTAATTTTATTAATTAATTAATTACTACTATTTCCTTCACCCACCTAAAAGCATTCCTAAAATCGCTCCTATGTGTCCCCATATTCCCTTACACATTTTAATGACTTGCCCCCTTACTAATTCACTAGTTGAGTTCAATTTATAAAGTTCTTAAATGCAAAATACCTTACTAAGTTAGTCTTTCTGCTTTTTCCTTAGGTTTCCCTTTCTCTTTATGTTTCCTGTTTTTTCCTAGTTTCCTAATTCTTTTAAATTTCCCTCTTTCACTTTTCATTTAAAACTTAAATTAGCAAGTGTAGAAAATTACCCTTTTTCCCCTTTTTATTTTTAATAAATAAATTTTTAATTAGCATATGTAACAAAATGATCGCAACCTGCCCCTCAGCGAGCGGTCGCTCCACCAGGACCTTCTCTTTACACAGGCCCGAAGAGTCCAAGCTCTTCCACTCCCTCGGGAGCTCTTTACCCACAATATACTTTCCTCGGCGATTCCCCACTCTCGGAAATCGGGAAATCGGCACTCGCGTGTTCGCGATTTCAACGCTTGTGATATCGATCCTTCAATTCTCGAGCTCTGATCCCCGATGTTCAACGGTCAATGCTCGAGCATCGGGCTTTCCCTTATCGGGATATCGCGACCTGTGATGTCAATACTCTGTGCTTTCAAAGCCCCGAGTACCGAGGTGTCGATCCCTCGCTACAACGCCACCTGTACTCCACTCACTCCCGGCCCCACGCTGCCACGTCACGTCGGGATTTCGTGGATCGCGGGTTCATGACTCAAATTTCCTGCTGCTGGAAACTCCGAATGCCGAAACCCTGATGCTCCAGATTTGTGCCACCTGTCGCTCCAGAAAATGACGGCTTCGATCAAATCGGGGGATCGCACTTCACGATTTCGAAGTGCATGGGATTCTTGCACTCGCCAACCCCGATTCGCCGATATGCAAGGCAAATGATTCTTCCTGCGCCTGAGGGTTAACCTCCTAGCTCCTTCTCCCAGATCCAATGATCCACGGGATTTCGCGAGTCTTCACAACGAATTCAAGTCGTCGATTCTCTTCCTCTATGAAGGAATCTCCGCTCTACCACCTTCGTCCTGTGCGACCTCCACTGGGGTCGATTCCACGGTGAACCAAAGGAACTCTCCCTCCTGAGATTTTGGTCAACTCGGACCCCTTCAGGGATTTCTCGAACACGCTCCTTGCGCTCGGTCTTTAATTACTTCTAAAAGTGTTGAAGTCTTCTAGGTCCTGTGTGCTCACGCTCGCAACAACTTCGACCCTTTCCTCTTCTCAAACTCGCCGCTGAGATTCAAAATCGACCTGCACTCACCTGCACGGCTCGAATAAATCAAACCCAACTTTGGGCGAAAGAGAACAAAAGTTCAACTGCTTGGCCTCTTCAACGCACTCTATGCGGAGGAATTCGACTGCACTCTATGCAGGAATCTCCTGGCTCAGACAGAGAAATAGTTTGAACTCATTCTCTCAGGTTCCTAACCTGATATGCAATTACATAAGCAGCATATAATAGATAAGCATAAAAAGAAGAAAACATGCAAAGGCACAATATCAACAGCACACAGAGATCAAACACATCCATGGGATTGAATCAGGGCTTTTCCTATTAACTCAATATCTGTACATGGAAGTTCTTCATAGACTCTCTTCTCTGTTCTCTTTTCTTCTCAACGCTAATACTTGATAATGCTACAATGATACAAGGGAGGGTGTCTATACTCCGTTTTCCCTCTCGAAAGCTAAAACTGTCTAATCTACAGTTAATTTCTATCTACCAGCATTAAATTAAATAAATGCCTTCCTCTCTATAATACAATACAAGTGCGCCTGCTTTGAATGCCTTCATTTAAATGGCGGCGCAACAAATCTCCAATATGATTCAAAAATGTTAGGTGCTGGCGCTGTCCAGCTGTATATTCATTCCTACACGCGCTGGCTCGCTTGGCGAGTTGTAGATGCTCCTGCATCATACTCCTTGGCTCAAAATATTTCATGGGATCCTGCTCATGAGTTCCTGTACAGTCTGCCCATGTTTCTGAATCATTTCCCTTGTCTCCCAGCTGGCATCCTCCACTGGGTGGTTCTTCCATTTCACCAGGTATTCAAAATATTGCTTCCTCCTGGTCTTTCTTCCTACTCTTTTATCCAGTATGCACTCCATCTGAGGCTTCTGTGCAACTGGTAGTTGTTTCTGCCACTGGACCACTGGTTCCTCAGTTCGAGTGTCTGCTTCATTAGTCCTGTAGGGGTATAAATCCGAAATGTTGAATATCGGAGATATCCCAATGCCCTCCGGCAACTCAAGCTCATATGCATTTTCACCAAACTTTTTCAGGACCCTACATGGCCCAATTTTCTTCATCTTGAGCTTGTTGTATGTTCCCCTTGGGAACCTTTCCTTCCTTAGGTGCGCCAGAACCACGTCTCCCACTTCAAACTGAAGCTGTCTCTTCCTCTGATCGGCTCTGCGCTTGTACTCCTGATTCGTCTTCTGCAGCCACTGCTTCACCTGCGTGTGAAGTTCTTGCATCGCCTCAGCGAAATCTTCGGCTCTCGCGCTGCTAGTCTCAGCCTGTTCTGACTCCCTGAGCTCAGACACTCCTCTCGGTTGTGTCCCATATAAAATCTAAAATGGGCTCTTACCTATACTCCGATTCACCGAATCGTTGTACAAAAACTCTGCATGTGGTAAGATGTGATCCCAACTGGTGTGATGCTCCGTCACCAGGCTCCTCAACAGATCTCCTAAGCTTCTGTTGACTACTTCCGTCTGCCCATCTGTCTACGGATGGTAAGCAGAACTGAATGCTAAGTCAGTCCCGAGATTCTTCCATAGAGTCCTCCAAAAATGACCTATGAATTTCGTGTCCCGATCCGAGACTATGCTCCTGGGCAATCCATGCAATCGCAC
>JASDQU010509904.1:17280-29062 GCA_032191745.1 Picea mariana | reverse complement strand
CCCTGCAACCATAATCACTACTAAGGAGCTACCTGTGAGAAATACCTCCCCTTCTAAGGAACAGGAGGAAGATTGACAATCACAAGGAAAGAAAATCGACCAGGATCCGCAATCCGCAGCAGAAGACCCGAAAGATGTCTTGCACTTTGAGGATGGGGACGCAGATATGGAAATCGAAGAGCAAGACCTGGCCGGGGTGGACTTGGAACACCTTGAACATGCCTACAAATAGCAAAAACTGCATACCATACCCCGGGATCAACTGCAGAAGGTCTACAAGGTTTTTATTAACTCCTCCGCCAGCTCCTCAGCGCGATCCAGTAAGGGCTTAGGGATACAGGGAAGTCAAACAAAGAATCAGGAGAAAAACCAAAAAGACGACAATAAACGAGGAAGGACGTCTACAAACAAACTCATACAGGAAATAGGGCAGTTCATGGTTAACTCAGGGAAAATGCATCTAATCTCAGACAGCTTCCCTCCCCTACCCACTCCCCTATCATCATGAAGATTATCTCTTGGAATATTAGAGGCCTCAACGAACGTAGAAAACAAAAATCGCTACGGGATCTGATCTTTGCAGAGAAACCGGATGTGTTATTACTTCAAGAAACAAAATGCTCAAATGAATACATTGATAAGCTCCTCCCCTACTGCTGGATGTAAGGGGAAGTTGTGTCAATAGCGGCTATAGGTTCAGCTGGAGGACTAGCTGTTCTTTGGAACCCAGCCACAGTGAGGTTAGAAAACTTCACTACCACTCGATGGTCTATCACCACAGACTACAGACTCATAAGATCCAACAAACCGAGCCACATCACTAATGTATATGACCCAACCAACCCACGGGAAAAATAGGCCTTCCTTAGAAGCCAGGAATATCTCTCCAGCCTGCTCAGACACAAGCACTGGACCATAGGGGGTGATTACAATCTCATTCGAAATATGGAAGAGAAAAGAGGAGGATCCCAACGCCTGGATCAAGAAACCAATGATTTCAATAGCCTCATCGACAAACTTAACTTGATTGACCTGGAACCCATCAATCGCACCTTCACCTGGACCAATAGAAGAATAGGATCTCACCAGATTGCTTGCAAACTTGATCGCTTTCTAATTTCTGCCTCCCTCATGTTGGAAGGTATAGCCATGGAGGAAAGTATACTAAACACCCACGGCTCAGATCATTGGTCCATCCAGCTGTGGATAGAAGTGCCGGTGACACCAGGGAGAAAACCTTTTCGGTTTGAGCAATTTTGGCTCAATCATCTAGATTTCCAAGCCAAAATCCAAGGCTAGTGGGAACAGGTAGAAGTTACACAGGGCTCCAAGATGTTCAGATTTCAGCAAAGGTTAAAAAATCTCAAGCAACTCATTAAAACCTGGAATAAGGACACCTTTGGCAACATCTTTGACTCCCAATGGCAATTGTCAAAGAAAATGGAGAAGATACAACATCAGATCCAGATATGTGGCCTAACGAAAGATTTGAAAGCCCAGGAGGTAGCAATTGCACAACAACTGGGTGCCAGGAAAGCACAAGAAGAGATATTATGGAGGCAGAAGTCACGCATCCAATGGCTCAAGGAGGGAGATCGCGACACTAAGTTCTTCCACAGATCGGTCATGCAACGCCGCCACTCAAATAGAATCACGCACTTAACCTCCGACATAGGTGAGCACATACTTGACCATGAAGACATGGCTGCAACACTGACTGACTATTATAAGAACCTCCTCACAGAGCCATCCCTGAACAGATCGGAAGCCATAGCCAAAATAACGCAACATGTGCCTTCCCTTGTCACAAAAGAGCAAAAATCTTATCTACTATGACCCATCACAATCGAGGAGGTGGATCAGGTGCTGCAGGACACTCCCAAGAGCAAAGCCCCTGGCCCAGACAGTTTTACTAGCGATTTCTTCCACCACTACTGGCCAATGATAAGAACGAAGGTCTGGGAGATTATTGAGGACTCACGTGCCACTAGACAGGTCCTTCAAGATCTTAACGCTACTTTCCTCACTCTCATACCCAAAGAGGGACAGGCTCATCATCCGAAACAGTTCAGACCCATTGCCTTATGCAATGTCATCTATAAACTTCTGACAAAGGTGATAGCTCGCAGACTCAAACCCATCTTGCCTACCATCATCTCTCAGGAAGAATCTGGATACATCGAGGGCAGACAAATCTTAGATAGTGTTATCCTGGCTCATGAGGTGATTCATTCTCTTCAGAAAACCAAAACGCTAGGTATGCTTTTAAAACTAGACCTCTCCAAGGCCTTTGACAAGATTAGTTGAGATTACATGAAGGATTTGCTCCTCGCTTTTGGCTTTGATAAATTCTGGGTGACTTGGATCTTGAACCTCACCTCCACTGCTTTCTTCTCCATCTTTGTCAATGGTGTCCCCTCTCATCCCTTTACCCCTTCAAGAGGAATTAAATAGGGATACCCCCTTTCCCCCTTCCTCTTCATTATCATGGCAGAGGGCCTAAGTCGGAGCATTCAAGCGGCAGTAGCAAATGGCACTTTGGAAGGTCTATCGCTGCATGGCATCTCCCCTCCTATTTCACACAGTGAATTCGTGGATGACACACTCTTGATGGGTACTCCAACGGTTAGAGAAGAAAACTCCATTCTCCAGATCCTCCAGACTTTCTCGGAAGCCTCAGGTCTTGACTGCAACAAGGACAAATCCCTCATCTTCTTCTTTAATACACCCCCACCGGTCCAGCGCCATATCTCTGACCTCTTAGGTTTTCAAAGAAGCTCCCTTCCATCCAAATACCTGGGCATTCCTTTGATCGATAATGCCCTTCGAAACTCCTCCTGGGAACAGCTGCTCTCTTATTTTACCAAGAAGATCTCCTCTTGGACCCTTAGAGCTCTTAACCTTCCTAGCCAGCTCACTCTTCTCCATGTTGTTCTTCAGGCCCTTCCCACCTATATCTTCTCGGTGCTGGTGGCTCCCACCTTTGTACTGTCAACTATCAAAATCTTGCAAAGGAACTTCTTGTGGCAAGGCTTCAACACAGGGAAGAAAATAGCACTGGTCAGCTGGGACAAAATCTGCCGGCCCAAAGCGCAAGGAGGACTCGGACTGCGGGATCCCAACATCATGAATAAAATCCTCAGCGCAAAAACTTGGTGGAGGCGGCTTAAAAACCCTAAGGATCTATGGGCACGACTTTGGCGGAAGAAATATGTGCCCGAGGCAGCAGAAAAAAATCTCATACATTGGAATGGGGACACACCGGGGTCCTTAATCTGGGTAGCTGCCAAGAAAAATAGACACCTCATCACCCAACACGCCTTCTGGGAAATTAGAAACGGGAAAAAGACCTTATTCTGGAAAGATTCCTGGTAGCAATGGCCCACTCTGGACCAGGAGGACTGGGCCGGGCAGATTTGCGTTCCAGCCATGCAGGCCGGCCTGACAACAGTAGCTAATTATTGGAGGGATGAGCCACAAGATAATGCCTGGCGGCATTGGCTTGTTGACAGGTAGGGCTTGAACCTAAATGGCGAAGTGGACTTGAACCCTTATCAGACCGAGATGCTCAAACGAAAAATTGCCAAGCTCACAGGGGAGGATATCCTTCGATGGGGACACAGGCCAAGAGGCACCTACAACACAAGCGAAGAGTATCACCTAAAGGTCCAACCGAACCTGGATCCTGCAGGAGCAGTTTGGCAAAAGATATGGAACCTCAGACACTGGCCCAAAATCACTCTCTTTCTTTGGCTGGTGCTTCATTCCAGTATTCTCACCTGGGACAATCTCTCTAAGAGAGGCTTCGTGAACCCTCAGTGTGCATCCTATGCAGGGAGGCAACTGAAACCATGAATCACTTTCTCACCTCTTTCCCATACATGGCACAAGTCTAGGACCAAACTGCGCTCATCATGCGCACCTTGGACTATGTTCGAGACAATATTGCAGACACCATTGCCACTTGGAGGGACCAGTCATTTCATTCTCCCCTCCTAAATCGCATCTGACAATTGACTTCTGGCTTTATCCTTTGGAAGGTTTGGAAGGAGATGAATCAAAGGCTGTTCTGGAACACCTTTCTCCCTTGGTGACAGTGCTGGACTAGCTGCTACCGCAACATTCTGGAAACTCTCCAACTCCACCCTTGGACAGAAAAAGATCTGACTAGCAACCCCTCTGAACTCGTAATATTGAAACTTTGGCTCCCTCTCCCTCCCCCTCCCCCCCCTGCCTCTTCCCCCACCTCTTCCCCCACCCCCAGTCCCTCCTCTTGGTCAGCCTCGTAGGCCGACTTCATCAAACTCAATTTTGACGGTGCATCCAAAGGCAACCCAGGAGCTTCGGGGTACAGAGCATTCTTTCGCAATCATCATGGGCACATTATTCTTATCAGTGCAGGTTCCTTAGGACATACCACGAACAATGTGGTGGAACTCTGGGCACTCATATGGGGGCTGCAAATTGCCAAGGATCACAACTTCAATCAACTCATGGTAGAAGGCGACTCCCAGATCCTCATCAACCTCCTTGGCTGACTCTTAAACGGAGCTGATCCTGACAAAATCTCTCTGAGATGGCAAATCACACATGGGCTAAAAACCATAGCAGAGTTACTGCACCCCAATCAGGTAGTTATACCTGCTCATGTCAGAAGGAAAGATAATCAGGTGGCATACTACTTGGCTAATACAGGGGTGAACTGGGAAGGCCCGGAAATCCTCTGCAACACTTCTCTAGCTCCAGAGCACCCCATTCTACATCAGTGCATCCTCAAAGTAATGGAAGTGGACAAGCACCCAGATGGGGTGATGGAGCCAGACACCTGGCGCCTAGAGGAGGCAAGGGGAGGCCAACAGTGCACGAAGCCATGTGCTTGGCTCGTGCCTGCTGCAGCCATTACCCCCATGCATTAATTCGAATTAAACGTCGATGGGAGGACCATTAATCCGAGCTCCCTTGACCACCTTTACGCAGAGTGCAATGCTGCATTTCATTTGTGTTTTTGCATGGCAGTCTGGGTTTGGTTATGCTAGTTTGTTCATGGCGCTTTTGCCCCTTTGGCTGCTCCCCGCCCTCAACCTCGGCTCTGCAGATCTGCCTCACCCGTCGGGCTTCACCATGCCACGACAGAGGATGCAACCTCGCAGGGGCTCTCCTTGGCACCCTCGGAGGCCCCGCATGTCTTCTTCACCCTCTGGTTCATCTCCCACCTCGGCTTCGCCGCGCCGACCCCCTGCTCCCCTAGCCTTTGACTGCCTGGCCATCATTGGCACCACCTTCGACTCTTTCTGGCATCTTCCTCCTTGGACTGGACCCTCCTCCTTTGGGAACCCCTCTCCTACTCCTGCGCCGGATGTAGCCTCAGCAGATTCACCCTTTGGAAGGATTGGCCACGGTCGACCCAGCAACAAAAAGAAGTCACATTCCTCCAACGTGTCGCACGAAAACCTCACCGTTGTGCATGATTTGGTCTTTGAACTCCGGGAAGGAGTGGACAACCTTCAGTTCTGCATTCAACAAATGGAACGGAGGCTGTCTGTACTTCTTCAACTGCTTTCAAACAACCATGAAGCCTCCCCTGCGGATTCCAGCGACGCACCTCTCACTGCAAGTGATCACGAGAACAGCCATCAGCAGGACGCTGCAGAGGGAACCAGTAGCCTAACTGGAAGGAGTTCGAGCCAGCTCTCATGGACACCGTCAAGCATAAGCACACACCGGCGAGCAAAGAAGAAGATGTCAAGGGGGTGGTCCAATTGGAAGTCTAGGATATGACAGGCATCAGTTTGCAGGTGCACACCCCGACGACAGGTGTTAAGGCGGTTGCTCACGAGGACATGTGCACCGAGGCCATGGACATGCAGTGGGCAACCAACGGGACACCCGTCATCGAGGAGCCCTGGCCAAGACTTCTGCCAGAGTATGTGCCAGATTACTCACCACTTGTATAACCTCTCTAGGGGGATGTTTCCTGTTTCCTACTTTTACTTTTACTCTAGTCTATGCTAGGATTGATAGAAACTCTGACACTCGAATTGCCCGGTTGGCTAAACTGGTTTCTCCTTTCTGGAGAAGTTCAGTAATTACAACCGGTTGGCTTCAGTTTTTGTACTCTTGGTTTGGTTCCTAGAAGGTTTTTTATATATAAAATAAAATACTTACTTACAAAAAAAAAAATTATAATAATTTTCTTAAAAATCATTATAATGTAGTTCCATTAATTTAGACTTTAATGTACTCTACTGGAGAGCATATTCTACATCATGATAAATAAATTGTCCGGACTATTTGTCGGGTACCTTTCTCAGTGGCCTGCAATAAGACTCTAAAATGCATATCCAATAGGAATTTAGATAAATACTATTAATTTTATTATATATTTAATTATAAAAATGCAATTGATTATGTGAAACTTAAAAATATATATATTTTTAAAATAAAGAATTTTTTTTTTCTAAAAATAAAAGAAAAACAATATATATAGTCAGTAATGAATTTATAATTATGTGAAATTTAAAAAAAAAAAAAAAAAGTAATACATAGTGTGATGGACTCCTAGCTATAGTCGAAATTCTCTACAGGGAATAAGAGACACCACTCTCTTATAATTACTCATTAAATAAATATAATGATAAATAAATCATTAACTATAAAATTTGATATCTTGCTACAATAAATATTTTTCACCAAAACATTTCAGGCTCTTTCAAAATATATGGACAAGTATCAATAATAAATTAACTACAATATTGCCCCGGATGGGGTGACACGACGCTCGGGGTCAATGACACATGGACAAGCACTAAGTGCAGGTTTAACTGCGGATGGAAGCCACCCACACATTAGTATTAACGCTGGGGGCTGGCCATCGCAGAGTTCATACGACGACGATGCTCCCTCGCACGACCATTTATTTCTCCCGCGAGCCCAAGCAGATTATGGATCCAAAAGGACAGATTCTAATGAAGTCTAGTTATGTGTTGGATTATGCGCCCGGACAAAGAGCATTTGTTATGGCACTCGCTCGGCCGTTCGTCATTTATGCAATATACTTTGGTGAGGCCTCCCAGGGCTCTCTGTTCTCGGATTTTTATGAATTCGCTCCTTGTCTGAGATGGTTTGTTAGGGACTTGCACCTTTTGCTGCTCTGGTTTAAGACTTCCCGTCTTGCACGGTTCTGGATCTGTATTGGCAGTATTTTCTCTGTTTCAATGGTTCGAGAGTGTGCTAGGCCCCGTCGGGGCTCGGCTTGGGACGCCCACAGGGCTCAGCGTCGCAGGAAGAAACAGTTGGAATGTGCTCTCTCTTTGGCATCCTCAATTCTTCGTAAAAAAGCGCGTGAAGAGTGGCGCAAGCTGCTCGACATCATTGCTGAGCGAAAGGCTGGAGGTAGCAGGGAAGGTTCATTTTCTAAATTGAGTAATGTTAGGGACGCCGAGCCCGAGGTTGCGCTGTCCACTTGTATAGTGGAAGAGGATCCGACCATTGGAGACTTGCCCTGCATGGAGGCGCCCCAAGCCATGGAGAGTCCTGTTCGAGCTTTGATATGTTATGCCTATGTACCAGGTTGTATCGTCGAAGAAGTTCCCTGGACGGACGACTTGCCATCTCTTCATGCAGAGAAGACTCCGGGAAATGAGATTCACGAGGAAAGGAGTAAGGTAGCGGCTGATTCGGG
Organism: Picea mariana; assembly: GCA_032191745.1. Classification (NCBI taxonomy): domain Eukaryota; kingdom Viridiplantae; phylum Streptophyta; class Pinopsida; order Pinales; family Pinaceae; genus Picea; species Picea mariana. The sequence continues at coordinate 21,381 of JASDQU010509904.1, read as the reverse complement.
AGAGAAAATGGATGCGGGAACTGCCCCCAGCAGTGGCCCGGGTGACGATTTGCATGGTTCTCTTCACAGTGATGAACACCTGGCATTGATCTTTGAGCTACGTAGCCACTTGGCGGATGTGGAACTCAGGATGCTCCTCATGAGCTAGCGTGTAGACATCCTCCTGGACGCACTTTCCGGAGCTCCAGCTTAGCTCAGGTGTCCCACGTGTGCATAGGAGTTTGCTATTCTAGCGAGGTACGCTTGGCAGGCGAGTGAAGGTGACGGTGCAAGGGATGAATAGGTTTTACTGCTACTTGGCTTTTGTTTTCTGCTTTGCTATTTTATACACTCTTGAACCATTAGCCCCTGTTCTGGTTTCCTTCGGGCAGGACAGGGGCTCTAAACTAAATGTTTTATTATTATAACTGCTATTGACCCCTTAGCTATACTGGTTTCCGGATACCAGCAGTATTTTTGGTGGTTTTTAGCCATGACACTGTATTTTGTCCATGCTTTATGATTATCTAATATAGAAGGTACTACCCTCTCTTTTTTATTTAAAAAAAAATAAAAATAAATTAACTACAATATTAATTTGTTTTTGGAAAATAGTTGATTTCCCAAAAACTAAAAAAAATATCTTTATTAAATTCACCATGTTAATCTAAATTAATTTTAATTATTAAGTATAATAATTTTCATTATAATAATATAAATTTTCATTATATTAAAAAAAGCCACATTATTATTATCTTTCAAAATATTATTTAGAACAAATTTTCAATATTGCATAAATTAAAGTTTAAATAAATCCATGCAATCTCTTATATTTGATTTAAAAAAAAACCTTGACCTGAACCACCACCATGTTTATTTTAAAATTTTAAATTATTATTTTATTAAAAAAAAATTCACAAAATATAGATAATATAATTTTTAAAGTAAATTATCCATATTACAAAAAAATTATGTTGTGGGATGTGTTTTTGTCTTTATACACACTTAGGGTAACATTGAAGAAATCTTTAATGCAGTGTGTATATCCTTCGGGCAAGTCTCAAGTCAAGACACTGTCACCCAATCCTCAAATCCTCTGTCTAGGTCAACTCCTAGCAAAGCCAAATGGGGTAGTCCCTAAAAAAAATGATATATAGCTTGAACTAATCTAAGTACAAGAAATTGAATCTGGGAATTTATTATGAATCAAGAACAATATATAACAATTCTACACTACCAACATATATAACACATCAAATGTAAGTTTGCTTATATTGGAAATTAAAAAATTCAAGATACTTGCATGTAAATGACGTAATTTGAAAAAGATATACAAGTGATTGAAGTATATGATAATAACATATTGAAATGTAGACCAGTGCCAGAAGTAAAGGTTGTTGCAAGATATCAAATGTTATTGAAATGGAGACTGTAATGTAAATGTTCTTGTAGAATTTTATTCTGAGTTTTTTAGGTGGAGTGGATGTTGTGAGTGCAAGCCACTATGTGAGATGTGTGCAATGTATTGTGAGAAAAGTAAATCTAATCTATATGTGGTTGGACTCTAAGAGGCTACCCCTTAGTTTATAGGTTGAACTTGTTGGAGGTGCAACAAGGAGAGTATCCCTCTGAATTCACACACAAGCTCAAGATATTTCTAGATGTCCAACACAGGGAGAGCATAAATCTCAAAGTTGTCGTTTGAATTCACACACAACACTCTTGCATTTCCAAAAAAGCAATATAAACTTAAATATTTCCCTAATTAAAACTAATCCTCACTGACCAACCCCAGTTCTAATGAGTTCCCAAGATCAAGCTAGGCTCACAAGGGTTCAGAGCATACTACGAGGAGCTGAGCAAAAATGCTTATTTTCCAAATTGAAATAGTATAAAATAAATACTGAAATTGAAATAATATAGAAAAATATATCTAGGAAGCAAGCCAAGAAGCAACACCAGGCTAGGGTTTAGGGTTTTTGCTTCTCTGCTACAATTGTTCACCCCACTGGGGTGCATGCCTCTAAAGGAGGGAGGGATGAGAGACCCCTCTTACAATAAGGAAACGACAAATGGAATCATTGGAGAAGGCTCAAAGCGGCCCACCTTTGAACCTACTCCAGATCTACGATAAAATTTATTGGTTGAGGGAACCTTCAAAGACAAAGAGATGGACATTAACTCAAGGAAAGTGCCAACACCCACAAGCGCATCAAGGCCATGGCTACTAGGAAAGTTTATTCCACAAGCACCACAAGCCCCAAAATACATTATCAGTTCACCTCACATTGAGGAACAAAAACAATATATGAGAGACTACGCCTTAGTAGGCAATTTTTAGGGCTCTGGCCCTCGAAACGGGACCTGATCAAATGGATACAAAATTGGTGGAATCCCAAGGGACATTATGAACTACAACTGGGATCCAAGGGTTTCTTCACCATCATCCTGTACAACCTAGAGGACCGAAACCGTATTTTTTATAGAGGGCCATATTGTTTCAACTCAACGGGACTCTTCTTGAGGTTCTAGATAGAGAAATTTAGCCCTGAAACTGAAGACTTCGCACATGCACCAGTGTGGATTAGACTATATTCCCTACCTCGGGAATTCTGGCTGGAGGAGGTCCTTCCAGGTATAGGCAACACCATTGGCGTCTATGTTAAATCTTCGAAGGCCACTAAGCAAAGACAATACACTTCATATGCGCGCATCTATGTATACCTGAATATAGCCAAGCTTCTCCAGGGATCCATAGCTCTAGAATACCACATTAAGGACTAGATGCAAACCATTGACTAGACATATTCTGTTTAGGTGCAGGAAATGCCATGAGCACATACATCTTTTCAGAGACTACCCCCTCAATGCTGCAAACAAAGAGGGGTCCTCAGATGCCGACAAATGCAAGGATGGCTTCGCTCAGGTGCCTGGAAAGCGCAGACAAGGAGGAAGAAAGCATACAACCCAAAAAATTAAGGATTTATCCACCAGCAACAAATATGCGATCCTACAATATCAGCCAGAGAAACCCTCAAACCCCAAAGAGGCACAAACGGAGAAAACACCCCAGCAAACAGGCAAAGGGAAAGAAGGAGAACTATCAGAGTTGAACCCAAACACTTCGCCAACAGAATACACAACTCGAATGGGGTATCAACTAGAAGCATAGGATGGGGATGTCGATATGGATATTGACGAGCAAGAACTAGTAGGTGTGGACCTGGAGCACCTAGAGCACACATATCGACACCAAAAATTGTACACCATACCTCCAGACCAACTTTGAAAAGTGCACAAGGTCTTCCTCAAATCCTCAACCGGATCCACATCCATATCTAGTACGATTTTGGGAATACAAGGGAATCAGCCAAAGGATTAGTGCAAACCTCAGAAAGATGAAAATAAGAGAGGAAGGAAGTCGACGAACAAGCTCATACAAGAGAGAGGTCACTTCATGGTGAACTCTGGTCAGATCCACCTCATCTCAGACAACTTTCCCCCTCTCCCCTCCTCCTCCTCCTCATGAATATCATATCCTGGAACATGAGAGGTCTCAATGGACGTAGAAAGAAAAAGCTGCTACGAGATTTGATCTTAGAAGAGAAACCAAACATAATGATGCTCCAAGAAACAAAATGCACTAATAAATACATAGATAGGCTTATCCCCTGCTGTTGGAAGCAAGGGAAAGTGGTATCCACATCGGCCAAAGGCACAGCCAGAGGCCTAGCTGTACTATGGAACCCCAACACAACCATTATGGAAACCTTCATCAGGACCAAATGGTCTATCACGGCCACCTACAGGCTCATCGGCTCCAATAAACCTGGCCACCTCTCCAATGTCTACGGATTGGCCAGCTCCAGGGATAAGAAAGCCTTCCTCAGTAACCTAGAGTACCTGTCTAAATTAACCAAGGATAGCAAATGGATTGTAGGGGGTGACTTCAACCTGATACACAACCTAGATGAAAAAAAAGGAGGAACTCAGCGCCTGGAACAAGAATCCAGTGACTTCCAAAATCTTATAGACAAAACCGACCTCATTGATCTAGAAACCCCCATTGGCAACTTCACTTGGACAAATAGGAGAACTGGAATACATCAAATAGCCTGCAGA
>JASDQU010509902.1:42661-74970 GCA_032191745.1 Picea mariana | reverse complement strand
GTACCATCGGTACAATGGTGACGTGGAAGCTGAATGTATAGGCCGTACAACTATACAATTGACGTGGCAAGGTGCATTGGCACTGACGAGTGCAAGTGCAGATGCGGAAGAGACAGAGGGTGACATGTGGAATCACTGTAAGGGTGAAACGTGGCACGGGCTGACGTGGTAGGTATAGTTGACATGAGTTGAAGTGGCATGGAATGACGTGGCAATGAGTTGGTAGGTTGCTGATTAGGCATGAAAGTTTATAGGTGGACAAATTGACATATGACATGTGGCAGTTAGTTGGAGAAGGGTACTTCTTGGTGAAGTCAATGCAGAGAGAATTGATAATTGGGTCAGACAGATGGAGGTTTATTGTAGTGTGCAAAAAATCAAGGATGAGGAAACTCAAATCAAGTTGGCATCACTTAGACTTGTAGGCACAACACTCATCTGGTGGCAAAGCAAGTTGAAAAATAACATGCAACAAGTGGGTAATGTATTTCCATCATGGAAAGTTTTTGTTTCTGCACTTAGAAAGCAATTCTATTCTTTGGGTTATAAAGAGAAAGGTTTAATTGAATGGAAAGGTCTTAAACTAAGAAAAGGAAAAACAGTGCAAGAATATACCGATGGATTTTGAAAAATGGCATTGATGTTAGATATTCCTTTACATACCCAAGAAAATCTTATGAAGTATATAGGAGGTTTACCTGCACATATTCGTAACATTGTATTTATGTTTGAACCTACTAGTCTTGATGAGGTTTCTGTTCAAGCAACATACATTAAAGAAGGGAAAACAAGGGTTGGTGTATCAGGGGAATCTTCTTCAAGGAAAGAGGACGAAAAGAGGTGCAATGGAAAGAAGGCAAATTTAGTGGCAAGAAAGGAAGAGAAGCCCTCTTGCGAGAATTGCAAGAAAGAGGGGCATGATGAGGAACATTGATGGAAATTGCATCCCGAGAAGAGACCAAAGTGTTTTAAAGAAAGGAAAGGGAAGCAAATAGTTGCAACAACATCATGATCAACAGACTTGGGATTGGATTCAGGTGATGAATCTAAAGTCTCATTGGTTGGTTTGGTAGGTAAAATTGGTGATGGATTTGATTCTAGAAGTAAATTGTTTCACATAAGGGTCATTATGAGGCATACTAAGGTGGACACATTGAAATATAGTGGATGTCAATCTAACTTGATTTCAAAGGAATTGGTTAAACAATTGGGATTAAACACTCAGATGCATCATAAGCCTTACTGCAACAATCATAAATTGCACATAACAAAGAAATGCACATTAAAGTTTTATAATTTCATCTAAGTTTGTGGATGAGGTAACATATGATGTGGTAACAATCAATGAATGTGGAACGGTATTAGGAAGTCCTTATTTGTATGATCACAAATAAATCTTCTACAGGGAACATAATCAATATCATTTAATCAAAGAAGGAAAAAAAATATGTGGTTCATGCTCATCATTTAAAGGAAAATAAATCTCTTCAAACGATGGAACAATTAATAAAGGTGCCTCATGAAAGAAACACACCTATCATTGTTTCAAATCAAGTAATTGGTCTTAAGAAAGAATAAGAGATGATTGTAAAATAGAAGATCATTCACACTTTGCTTCAAGATAAGCTAATTTCGTGCAAGTGTTACAAACATATTATCTCATTTGCAGTCATATTTATGATGTTATCATTAGTATTGTTGTCAACATGGATAATAGTGGCTTTATTAAGATGTGACAGAGTACAACTGGAGGGCCTAGAATCGGACCACAAAAAACAAAAAAAATAAGACTTTTTATTTTGTTAAGAATCCCTTTAGCCACTGCCACAACGGAGGTCCAATATACTGGAATGCTCTCTAAAATTGAATTGATCAAGACTAGCCTCCCTCCACGTGAAATCAAATGGTTTCCCCATAAAGATATGCGAGATTCCACTTTTTTGAGAAGCTAGGACCAGTACCTAGACTTGTATCCATCGGGCTTAGAAAAGAAGCCAAGATATTTGAAACCTTCATCTAGAGTTTGTTGTGGAAAGGGGAGTGCTTTAATAAGGAGTTGGCTTGAAAATTATGAAAGAAGATGAGGGATGATACATGAATTTTGAACATTAACCTCCATACCAGTGGCCCAACATAAAGAGTCCAAGATATTTCTTAGAGAAAATAAATTGTGAGAAGAACCTTGAATGAAGACAAGTACGTTGTCTACGAAGAGGAGATTAGAAATAGATTCTCGATCTGATACATTGACTCTTGAAAAATTCTGATTATATTTATCTTCATAAATGAGTCTTGTTAGTGCCTTCGCAATGAGGAGGAATAAGAATGGAAATAGAGGGAACCCTTATGATGCAGGAGCATTGCTCCACCTTAGCACATGCCAACAGGTTAGCATGTTGGTGCGGCTTCAAGGAATGGAGAGGCGTCGCCCTCTCATTTTGCCTTTGAAATTTAAATTGTAATTAAGGAAACTAATGTTGTTAGGCTGGAAGAGCCAAGTTGTGCCTTCGTACAAGTTGTAGATAAGGTCGCCATTAAGTGGCTGATGGTAGGAGGGGTTTGGATCTGATTCGGATAAGATTTTCACTCATTGTAATCTGCCTCATTAGTCATGCATTTTGAATGGTGATTAGACATCACTAGTGTAGTTTGGAGGGAAGCTCATCGAGTCCCTCTTGTATAAATCTTTGTATTGTATGCTCGATAGAGGCTGTTGAATCTATTGTATAGGTTTCCATTGTAGTGAGGTTGTCACTCTAGTTGTTAATGGGTTGTTGATAGTTGTTGTAGAAGCAGTGTATATATATATGTTGAATTAATATAACAGAGGAACATTGTCCCAAATGTATGGAGTGGTCGTGTCTATCTGAATGAATGAATGGTAGACTCTATGTTTATTTGCAATTCCCTTCTATTTCTTGCTCTTATGTTTATGTATGCATTTACATGGCGAAATGTATGAATTTATGACGATTTAGATAAGTTTCAATTGTTTCTCTTCTACACGAAAGTGCAAGTGTGCATAGTGTCTGCAAGGCGTGCGTTGACAGAGTCTGTTTCGACTCATAAGCTCAGAAGAGATAACATGAACCTTAAGCGTGCAAGGAGTGCATAGTGTCCGGAAGGTGTGCATGACAGGGTCCATTTTGACTCAGGGAGTTCTAGAGAGATATGTTGAAGGAGGTTTGTCTGAAAGGAGTGCGTGACCGAGTCTTATGACTCAGAAGCTCAGGAGAAATATCTAGAATCATCCACAGAGTGGAAAAATTTCAAGGGAGAACCTGTTGCGAAGAGTGCACATGATGAAATTCGACTAAGTGTTGAAAGGAGTATTCTAAGGAGACAAGAGCTTGAGGAAGAACAAGCTTAGGAGGGAGAACAGCGAGAAATATTCTAAGGAAGGAGTCCTTCGAGGTTTCTCCAATTCAGCAAAGCAAGATCCATCTAGAAGGGAGTGGGATCGTTCTATACTGTCAGATCTGGGAGAGATTGTACGAAGGCAAGTTGTGAGGTATTTCGACATTTCAGAATTTAGAGCAATTCAAAGTGCTGAAGAGTTGGGATCGCCAAAGTTGTGAATTTTCGAGGAAAATCTTAATTGTTGGCTGTGAGGAGGCATGTAGCAGTGGATTAGAGAATCCGAGAGTTAGATATCTCGAGGAGGTAAGGATGGAGTGAGTGAAGTTTCGCGAAGTCATGGAACTCGATGTAAAGCTGGATTGTTGGATCTAGGGAGACACGCGGCAGAAACCCGTGAGTTCGGAGAAATTTTTTTCGAAAGGAAACAGAAGAGGAGGTTGCAATATCGTCGGATCCCGAAGTGGCGAAGGTTTGGCCCAAGGTTATAGCCCGCAGTCGCAGAGGAGAAGGAGCTTATTGTGAGACTAGTACTCACAAAAACCAGTGTCGCTAATCGTCGAGAGCATAGTTGCAAGTAATCCAAACTTGCATGCGACATTAAGGGGACATGTGTGTGTGTATAAATTTCTTAGGGTTTGGTGAAATCCCAAAGAATGAATTTGGTTCAGAGAGATTGAAGATCCAATACTAGGAGGTCGCAAAATCCCTAGGAGAGAAGGGGGTTGTGCACCCCACCTTGTCGCAAAACCCTAGTCACGCAAAAAAATATAGAAGGAGAATCATTGATAAGCACAACAAACGAAGCCGAGGATACATATTCCATTATCCATTTGACCATAGGAAGGTGCATGCCATTTTTTAACAGGACTAACCTTAAGAAAGTCTAATTCACCCTATTGTAGGCTTTAGAAAGGTTGATATTCATAACAATGGTGAATTTCTTAGAAGAATTTATCGAATGAATGGCCTCCTGGGCTAGGGAGACAATGTCATGAATTTTCCTTCCCTGCAGAAATACAAACTATTCAATTGAGATGATATTGCTAAAAATAGGATTGATCCTTCGCACGATGATATTTTCTATCAATTTGTGTATGACATTGCAAGAGGCGAGAGGCATAAAATCGTCGAAAGTGAACACATTCTTTTTTTGGGATAAACACTAAAAAGGTGGAATTGAGAGCTCCCATAACCTTACTAGAGGATTGTGATTCTTTCAACACCTTTAGAAAGTCTTCCTTCAACATATTGTAGAAACCCATAAATAATTTGACCATGAGACTATTCGGGCCCAAGGTTTTTCCTTTTTGCATGGAAGAAAGAGCTCCTAATACTTTTGATTTAGATACCTCTTCTTCCAATACTTTGTTCATATATTTTGAGGAAACTGGGGATAAAGTATCTATAAATTCCATAATTTCCTAAATTGGAAAACCTTCCTTTTACTTGTAAAGGTTTTGAAAGAACCGAACTCCCTCACTAGCTATGTCCTCAATGGAGTGTAGCAATTCTATGGAATTCTTTTTTATTTCCAATATGGAGTTAGTGTTCTTCCTAAAGTTTGAAAAATGATGGAAATACTTAGTATTATTGTCACCTTCCTTCGACAATAATGCACAACTCTTTAATTTCAATAAGGCTTCCTCTTTTTCAAGAATGGATTGACGTCAACCCTCAAGTTCATGAAGGTGAACTAAATTAACTTCTGCATGTACACTATCATTTCTCTCTGATACCAAAGAATCAATATCAACTTCGAGTTCCTTTAGGGACTTCTTCATTTTTTATTTATACTTCCTTCTCCATTCTTTCATTATATCTTTTGAACGAGCTATATTTTTTATGAACTGATACATGAAAGAGGATGGCGATCCTGCAGAGAGAGGCATCCAATGTTTCTTAATAAGATTCTTGAATTCCTCTTCCTAGAGCCATAAACAATTGAACTTCATGGGCATAGGAGGATTTTCATACCCGTGTCCATTGAAATAAAATAGGGAGGTGGTCAGAGAGGCCGCTGGAGGAAACCCAAGTCTTGAAGAGAAAAGAGGAAGAGAGAATGTCTTCAGACACTAAAAAATGATCAAATATTTTCCCAATAGCTATGTCACTAGAATGGAAATTCTTCCAAGTTGGGACAAGATTAATTGGCTTCATGTCCATCATCTTTGCATGCTTGAAAAATGATGTAAAAAAATCACTAAGGTTGTATGGTCATGCGTTGACACCCCAGATTTCCCATGGAGACAAGGTAAGATTCATGTCGTTGCCTACCAAAACACGTGAACTATCAAAAACATTTGATCCTGACAAATCATTCCAGAAAGATTCACAATTGATATACGAACCGTATATATTGAAAATAACAATATTTATACCAACAATGTAAGGAAAGGAAATGGAAAGGAAATGGATACCATACCATACCATGCAAGACAATAGCAAGGCAATGTATACCATACCATACCATACCATAAAAATACAATGCATACCATACCATACCATACCATACCATTTCCATATGTATACCATACCATACCATACCATACCATAACATTCAAATCAAGGTAATTCCATGCAAGGCAATGCAAGGCATGGCAAGGCACATAAATTTATACCATACCATACATACAAGGAAATGCATACCACACAAGACCATACCGTATAAGGAAATGGCAAGGCAATGCATACCATACCATACCATACCATGCAAGGCAATGACAGGGAAATGCATACCATACCATACCATGCAAGGAAAGTGTTGTAGGGATTTTGCACCCTGTAGGAGCTAAGCTCCCTTAGGTTATTCCTATACCTAAGATAGAAATAGAGACATAAAAAAAGCATGCTCCTAGAATTGATAGTATGTCATAACAAATAATCATACCAATTCTCTATCAATGAATACATGAACTTACATAAAAAATTAAGTAGAGGGAAACATCCAACATATCTTCTATTAATCAAATAAGCAATATCACAACTTACATATGTAAATTGAAGAGATTTCCTTCTTCCAAGCTCCTTTCCCAATCCTTGCATCCAAATTTCCATATTAACCTTCTATTTATTTCCTCCCTTCCCATGGGAAATTGCTTGGTTGTTATAGGGATTTAGGGATGACGCCATATGGTTAAAAGGGTAATATCCTTGATCTCATAATGAAAGTCTTCTCGAGATAAAACCCCAATAAATCAAAGGAAGGTCTCATCCATCACAACCAAGTCCAAATATGGGAGATTATAGGCTCGATTGCGACCTATACACATAGACAGAGTGACCCAGTCACGACCTGGAAGACCAAAAATGGCAACCAACACTTTCGGTCATAGTATCAATGAAGGACAAAAGCAACCGAAGGGAAATTGGGCTATAAAATCAAGGAGAAAGTGGTGAAAGTGGTTGAATTGGATAGGTGGCATATTAGTAGATTATGGCTCCATGGTTAGGGGTTTAATAATGCTATAACAGATTCCCCCTAAAGTGTGAGGTTAAAAGAGGTTTTTGATGGCTGAAATACTTTACCAATCAAGTCGCAAAGTTGTGGGAAAAGAAGCTTGGAGAAGAGCATCGTTTGTCCTACAAAAAAGGTCCCCAAGGTAGGCATACCCATGCTCGGTAATAAATACAAGATCATAGCTGATCCATATGGATGTCGATGGCCTCCCACCGATTCCAACTGGCTCATTTTGGCAGTTTTTTCCTAGTTTTTGGGTTCGTGACTTTTGGGGCCATTTTGAGGCCCTAAACAAAGTTTTTAGGGATAAAAAAAACTAGAATATAGACGGAGTCAAATTCTAAAGAAACATGTGTAGTCGTCGGATAGACCTCCAACGGGATATCGTGCGCCTAAAACAAAGATTGTATGCAAAAGTTATGACCCCGGGAAGTTGATGTACTAGGTTACCCCAACGGGGTCCACATGACTTTTGGCGCTTCATCTCCTAGGGTTAGGTTTTTGGATGTATAGGGTTTTGGAATTACTATTTATTGTAAAAAAGGCTTGTAGAGCCTCATTGTAACCATATTCTTGTGAATGAGCACAATCATCACATCTCTTCTCAAAGATAAGCTGCCACCATTCTAGCAAGCTTGTTTCCATTGCATTTTACAGTTTCAATACATTTTCTTATTGAATAGAAATCAATTTTACTGTATCTCTATTATTGTATATGTGTTATTCTTGTGTCTCTATGTTAATAATAATAATAATCTGTATTAATTTTCTTTCTTCTCATAAAATCCGGATCAATAGCCTCCATAAATACATTGCAGATCCATGCATGAAATGAGTGATGGCCACAACATAATACATCATCGATCCATAAAGAACCGATCATGATGCGATAATGGCCATGAAAAAATACACTATGGATCCATGCAAGACATAAGTGAAATCATATCCACAACCAAGTACAAATGTGGATCTATGTCACAGCATAAAAACCAGTGATATGACTCAATAACTGAGAAATATGTGAAGTGCTCATGTATAGTCTCCATCGCAACTTGGGACAAAGAAGCATCAAACATGAATTTGATCTTTCCCAAGGTCTTTTCTCAACATTTGAATGGTATGAATCTATGGCATGTGATTAAAGGAGTTGAAGTCGAGCATGGTAGAAACCATCTGATTATCGATCATTAATGGATACCGTTAACAGATGTGAGGGAATCCACTGATGATGATGATGATGGAACCCAAGATAACAGGTACAATCTACGAAGTGTGAAGAAATGATTTGACTTCGAACACTCATACATTCATTTGAAGGGAGTCAATGATGTACACCCACTATCGAAATGAAAGGAGACCTACCACTGATGTCTGCAAGTCCCATGGTACTGATGGGTTTTTAGATTTAAATCCTAGATAATGAGTTGTAGTCGACAGGATGAAATCCGTCGAAGGAGGGCCTTGATGTATCCCCCATCAATCAACACGAAACAGGTAAAGAAATATGGTGTGAAAATTATAATAATGGAGCACAACTGACATAGGGATGGCCGAGAGAAATAGGATGAAAGGAATTGCAAGTGGCTGACACAGGTAAAATTCCCTTGAACAAGTATGCACAAAAAATGGCTTGACTCGATAACATTAACTCATATGAATACCATAATAATTTTTCATGGACCAATGAGTGGAATGTTACACAATGATGGGAGTGGTGGTCAATGAGAGAGAATGGATAAACCGACTGTTGTATATGGTGATAGAATAGGGGCATTGTTCAAGGGTGACTCAAGGTAGTGATAGTTGACAGATAATGAAGATAACAAGACGGAAAAACCATCTAAAAATTCCCCACCATGATTGGTGAGTACCTCCTTCTAGTTTCACGAGCTATAGGAGGATAATAGATGCTCGATATAGCTCATCTGGCGATGAGTCCCTCGAAATATTATTAACGAACCTAAGGAAGTAGGGGTTCGGTCCCATGGGCAGGTCCTTCTATGTAAATTTTAACGAGTCCAAAGAAGGTAAACACAATGGTCATTTCTTGTTTAGAGAGTTTGAAAAGGTCGCAAAGGAGACTCTAGGAGGAACTTTTTCATAAAATTAGTCTCTGGGGTTCGAAAAAGTATAAAATGATACCTGGGAGAACTCTCCTAACCATAATGGATAGGGTGTTCCTTTTTCGTAAATAGTCTGATGAGACCAAAAAAGAGATAAACTATCGCTCAACAAATGTTCTTTCTAATTCACTTTAACCAGCGTTAAAGACAACAAGATCGCTTGAAAATATTTTTGTTTTTAACGAGTTTGAAAAGAGCTTAAAGAGTCCTCCATGATGAGATCCTTTTTCGTAAATAGTCAATCTGGCACGAAAAATGGGTAAACGTATACCATATGGCCGTATTTTCAAATACATGAAATGAGTGTGAAAATACAAGCATACTTGACGATCTTTTCTTTTGTAAGGAGTCAAAAAAGATCTTAAAAAAGACTCTTTAGAATGGTTCCATAGTTGATAATGATAGTGTTCTTGAAAAAACACAGATTAACATGTGGTTTCAAGAGTAATAAAAATGATAAATGTCCAAAAAATGAAGAAAATGAGCTAGTTCTAGTGTGAACAGGGTTAAAATGAAGCCATATATGGAGTAAATAAGAGAATTTTCACCTCATTTTACCCATTTACCTTTGTGAAACCTTGGAGATCCCTTTTCTTTCCAAAATTTGGAGTGGCGTTTGCAGAGCTTGGAACCACAGATATTGCAGCCTTCAATTACCAATTAAGAGGTCAGATCCTAACTTAAAAAACCCATGTTTTGTTTTTTCATTTCATTCATTTTTTTGGTTGTGGCAAGCCACAAAATTTTTGAAAGTGCGCGGTTGTGACTGGCCTTCTTGCGAGGGGTGACCAAACGGTTCGATCTCTCTGTTTTGTGCAGGAAATTGTGATTGGTCATACCTAGGAGAAATTTGAGGGGTGACCGACCAATATGGTCACAACCGGTCACTCTGTCCTCCACAGAGGGTCGCGACCGAGTGAGATGATCGTGACTAGTTGCTATGTTTTCCCAAGAGGGTCACCACCGAGTTGGTTTTTTTCTATTTTTTGCAAATTTTTTATGAATGCACTTTGATGATTGGGTTCTAATAATGTTTTTTGGTGTCTTTGGAAGGTTTGGGAACAATGTTGGAGTGGATAGAACGCGAACAATAATTGAATGACAATGCCACTGTGGATGATGCTCCCACTCTGAATGCTTTGAAGAATTGTGGGTTGTTGAATTTTTTCCTATGTCAAAACATGCGGGCCCAACCTGTTATGCTACAGACTTTGGTGAATATGTGGGATCTAGACAGGAAACACTTCATTGTACAAGATCATATATTGACCTTATATATGGAATATATGTACTTCCTGACAAGATTGCCCCATCATGGTTCCACAGTGGTTTTGGTGGGTGATAAACGAGGAGGCGTTGATCGAGTAGATTATTGTGTGGCACGATATTGTCACCCTAGGACACAGAAGATACAAAATAAGATATCAATTGGGCAGGTGATGGACCTTAACTTATGCATTGTCTTGTTCACCATTACACAGGCGACAGAGAATACGGGGCCTCACTTGGATTTGAGGAGTCAGGTGGATTATGCAGTGATCAATTTATCTCCCACAGTGTAAAATGTTGTGCATTTGTGCTGGAAAATATGAAGGAGCAATTGACCAAATGCAGGTTGGTATGACAGAAATGATCCAGGTGGATATCGGTGGCCACCCACCTATTCCAACTAGCTCAAAACAGTCTCCTAGAAATTTACTATTTTTAGCAGTTTTTTGGTTCCTAAACTTTTGGGGCCATTTTGAGGGCCTAAATGAAGGTTTTTTGTGATAGAGCACGTTAAATACGTCCAAAGGCTCTGATTGAGCTCCCAAAATGAATCTCCTCAACGATACCTTTCCAACGAGCTATCGTGTGCCCCAAATGAAGATCACATGCCAAAGGTACGACCTCGGGAAGTTGATACACCAAACTACCCAAAATGGGGTCCACAAAACTGTTGGCTTTCATCTTTCGGGGTTAGGGTTTTGGATTTTGTTTATTTTAAAAAGGCCTTCAGAGCCTCATTGTAACAATCATCTTATTGTGAATATGAGTATCTGTCACCTCTCTTCTCAAAGATAAGTTGCCATTCTAGCGAGTCTTTCACTCTGTATTTCTACAGTTTTGTACATGTTGCTCATTAATAGAAATTGTGTATTACTATATCTTTGTGTTTATGGTTGCATCTATGATAAATTTCTTTTATATTATTGGATATCTAATATATCTCTATACATTTCTTTATTATATCTCCATTCTCATTTCCTGCCAAAAATAATCAGGATCAATGGTATTAGAACATGTTGCTCTTGATCGTTGTTTTCAGTCCATGTCCCCGATGAGGTCCATGTATAGAAAGTTGGGTCTCAATCTTGTATATCTTGAGGAAAATCGCTCTCGCATGCCCAAGAAACCCTCCATGCAGAAAGAAAACAAAAATGACAGAGCATACGATTCTATTAATTTGTTGCTTGAGCAAGCTCTCACACGACAAAGGGATGAAATGATGGAGACTTTTTCCCACATCCTTCAACGTTTGTCGATAAAAACTTACACGTTTTCATCAAGAGACTACTTTGTAGGAACCTCGCCTTTCAAGGTACAATTTAATTTTATATTCCCGTATTCGAAGGATAGATAGATACAGATGCCCTAGAAAAATGGTTAAATCTGGTAGACGGTTACTTCTCTATTCAAAATTTTTCCAACAAGGAAAATATCACCTTCACACTCTTTAAGGTTCTCCCCCATGTAAAAAATTAGTGGGAAACTTACTGGGAGAAAATTTCCATAGAGGAGTCTGGAATATATGGGGCCGATCCCACTTGGGAATTGTTTGTGAATACCGTCAAGGAACAATATTACCTTGTTGGAAACTATGAAGAACAATACATGAGATGAACCACACTGTGGAAAGAGAGGGGCCAAGAAGTACCAGAGTTGACCAATACATTCCATACCTTGTGCACCAAGCTGAGTATCAAAGACTTCGAGTGACATTTGGTTCTAAAATACCATGGGGCTCTACACAGATACATCCAAACTATCTGGATTTCCTGGACATCTCATCACTCGATGTTGCTTATGGATATGTTGTTAAAATCAAATAGAAAATTAAGCACCAGAACAAGAGGGATTCAGTGTATGCAAATACGCAGCAACCAATGTTGATCCAGGTGTATATTGATGGCCACCCACCTATTCCAACTCGCTCCTCTTGATATTTTTTAGTTTAGCATGTTCTTTTGTAATTCTTTGTAATTATGGTTTCTACACTTCTGGGGCTATGTGAATCCCTACACAAATTCTAGGTGGATATTTGTGGCCACCCACCTAATCCAACTGGATTATTTTGGATGTTTTCATGTCAGTACATCTTTATGTACTTCCAAGGCCATTTTTGGGACCTAAACATTATTTTTTTGGATTTCCATAATCAAATTGTAGATAGAGTCAAATTTTGATAATATAATGTGTAGTTCTCGAAACGACCTTTCCAATGGGCTATCACAAACCTAAAACAAAGTTTGTATGCAAAATTTATGACCCCGGGAAGTTGAGGTACCAACTTACCCATCGATCCCACATAACTTTTGGTGTTTTATCTCCTAGGGTTAGGTTTTTGGATGTCTAGGGTTTTGGAATTCATGAGTAATGTTAAAAAGGCCTCTGGAGCCTCATTGTAATCATTCTTCTCAGACGGATGAGATTAGTAGCCACATCTCTTCTTAGAGATAACTACCACCATTCGATCAAGTTGTTTTCAGTTCTGCAGTTTTACAGTTTCAGCCTATTTTATTTATTCAATAGAAGTTATTGTTCATTAGATATCTGTTATTTTTCTCCATATCTCTTTTTTATTGTATTCAGTCTATTATTCATTTTGTTCCGCTCATAAATCCAGATCAAAAGTATGGTAAAGATGTCCCTAACAACCAAGCATCAAAAAACCAGTCCAAGCCATAGGAAAAGAAGGGTAACGGAAAGACGAAGTAGGACATTGGAAAATGGTGTGATTTCCACAAAATCCCCTAGAAAAACATCGATGAATGTCGCTCAAAACAATCATTGGTGGCTGAGATCAAAGACAAGGAGATGAACCTTGATTCAGAGTCTGATTCAAAAAATAATGGGAGAAGACAGATCATCGACACAGCCCCCACTGCTACTATCACGACCACAACAATTGAATGAGAAGAACCAACATATCCTTAAGAGTGGGAGAACCTATTCCATTCACAGATGTGGGTGAATGAGACCTCATTTCATTTCATTGTTGATAGCGGAATCCAGAAGAATCTCATCTCAGTAGAGGTCGTCAAACAATTGGGATTGTCGACAACACCACACCCACAACCATGCAACATCGGGTGGCTTCGCCAAGGACAAGATATATGATTCAACCAATAGTGTCAATTGTCATATGACATCCAACCCCTCAATGGTGGGGGATTATGTGATGTTTCCCCATTGGATTTTTGTGATGTTCTTTTGGGCCAACCATATATGTGGAAGCACCATGATATTTATGAGTATCGATCCCATAGTGTCATTGTTACTCTGGGGGGTCATCTATACAGGATACCAAAGGTAGTTTGAACTATTTTCCCACCTAAACAGTTCCGCAAGGTAGTATCTCATACTATAAAATTCAGCTTCTTTACAGTCTGTTCAAAAGGTGAACAAAAGAATACTGCAACCACTACAGCCTCAGTCCAAGCACCTTTTGTCCAGCAAAAGCAGGTCAATAATATTGAAGAAAAACACAAGGATTACTTACGCACATAGTAATCTCATGTAGCCAAATTTCTTCAAAAGGTCCAACCCTTCCAGTCATAGGTTCGTGACAACCTTCAACAATAATGTTCTTGAAAATGTGATTATCCATCACATCTCTTCTCAGAGATAAGTTCTCACCATTCTAGCGAGTCTTTCACTCTGTATTTCTACAGTTTTGCACATTTCGCTCATTAATAGAAATTGTGTATTATTGTATCTTTGTGTTTATTCTTTCATATTTGATATATTTATGTTATATTATTGGATGTCTGAGATATCTTTGTACATTTATTTATTATATCTCCACTCTCATTTCGTGCCAAAAATAATCTGGATCAAGAAACAATTTTGTTGTGGATCCATATTATTATCTTTCTTCTTCGAGCGAGTGCTTACATCGTGTCCATGGGATGTGGTGTAATATGATGGGTTCAAGGATCCGACAATGAAAAAATGGACATATATGTTGTCCCAACTTGGGGGGGGACACAATTTCAATTTGATGCGAAGTTTTTTCCGATGGTGGGATCGCTAAATAGTGGCGGTAGATGATTACACGTATCACAGTGTTGAATATCATGATGATTTAGATATGGTTCTCCCCAAGGGGGAAATATTCAACGAATATTTTTGTAAGAAAGATAAACTTACATTATTTTTTGGTATTTTTTATATTTTTGTGATTTTTTTATATATAATTTTTTTTTTTGTAACATAACAAAGAATTTTGGATGGGAAGATTGTGCACCAGCATGCTGAGTGGGCATGTCATCATTGAATCAACAAGGCAAGAATATAGGTGTTGGTAGAGAACAACAAGGTAGAGGAGCCGATGTAGAGATATTACAATATCTCGAGGAAAATCTCGAGCATTTGACTGTTGGAATTCAAGTGCCACACATGGATGATATACCTATCTGTATGCCGAGGAATGAGGTGGGTGTGGGGAACCGGTTCGGGGTCCTTCTGCGGAAGGTCACAGGAGAAATTATTTAATATAATGACCAGAGGGATCCTCATGATGACTATTTCTCTTTAGTTTGATGGACTTTTGATGCATATTTGTTTTGCATATGTATGGGCAGATAACTCAATTTTGTTATGCTATACTAGTTCTAGATGTTTTTTGGACACATTATATATATATGGACATATGGATTTGTGATTTCTAATTATGTATATGTGATGAATGATGTGTATAATGGTTTATATAGTGAATGTTGAATGTGATGCTTTTTAATGAAGTAGATACCAATTCAAAACAAAATTTGCTAGTGAGTCAGCTAAAGAATTGAATTGTCTTGGTATATGTTCATAAGAGATAAAATGAAATAATCGTTCCAAGAGTCGTACCCTTAAATATTTCAAGAAAATGATAGGATGTCAAATAGAATAAGTCAAGTCAAGGTGTGAAACGACGATCTCAAAATCTAGGCATACTATCAAGTGATGTATTCCCAAAGCGGATGATTTAGTCAGAAGTTCAATAACAACACTGTATTCTGCAACATTATTTGTTGTAGGGCCGAGATAGATGCCCCCAGAGATGACTATATCGTTGGTGGTTGAAATGATTACCTAGGCAAGGGATGTGATATTCTGGGAGGTGCGATTACATCCATCCACATATCCAAAATAGGGTGAGGGAAATGATGACATCTCCAACTCAAGAATTAAGCAGGATAAGCAGATTGACAAAGAATTCCACATAAAGGGAAAACAAAATCAACCATAGAACACTGTAATACATATGGTACAAAAGCACTAGATAGTGCAAGGATTATGCTAGTACTTTTTCAACTAGAGCTCGTCGTGGGGCTTCGATAATGGGTTTCCTTAATAGTATGCTAGATCATAGGATCCTTTTTTAAGAACTCATGTAATTATATAGGGTCCATGCCATAAAGGTTCAAAATTTCCTGCACCTAAATTGTCGCAATATTGGTCGTAGACCAAAACTAAATCACCTTTCGAGAAGGTTCGATGGAATATTCTTTTATCGTATTGGTGTTTGACGCGATTTTGAAGAGACTGATTTTCCATGATGGCTTCGCAACATCGCTCATCAAGACGAGATGAATATAAGAGTCGCTCTTATTTGGCAGAAGTTTTAGGCATGACTTCGACAACTATCTTGAGGGATGGTATTTCACATTCAATGGGTAAAACGACCTCCAAACCATAGACAAATTGGAACGGGGTGAAGTCGATGGCCATTTTGGCAGAGGTATGAAATGCCCTTAAATCCGAGAATAAAGTTAAATTCCAATTGGATTTATGTTTTCCAATCATTCTCTAGACCATTGTTTTGAGTACGTTATTAATGGACTCGACTTGACCATTTGCTTGAGGGTAATAAGGAGATGAGTGTTCTTGGTCAAAAGGAAACGAAGTAGATAATTTTGTCATCATGCTATTTCAAAAATGTGATCCTGGGGCAGTCACGATGGATTTAGGCACATTGAAATGTGTGATGATATGATAGAATATGAACAAGGCAACCGTCTTGGTGTCGTTAAAATAGGTGGGCATGGCTTCTGCCCATTTTGTAAAATAATCAATGACCACAATAATGTAATTATGACTAGCAGAAGAAAGAGGTTTATAGGTGGTGAAATCGATGTCCCATTTGGAGAACATGCCAACTGCAACGACTGGATGTAAAGGGGAGGGGTGAGCATGCATTTTTTTGGAAAACATTTGACAAGGATGGCAATTTTGTACTGTATTAATGAAATGTTTGAAAATTGTGGGAAAAAAATAGCGTGCACATAAAATCTTTTGGGCAGTGGCTAACCCATACAAATGGCCACCAAATTCTCTAGAGTGGCAGTCATTATGATTCGTTCGGCTTCAGAATGGATGACACATCAGCGTAACGCCATATCCTCTCCATGGCGATAAAGAGTATCACTGACAAAGAGATAGTTTCGGGATTGGTGGCGTATACGAAGATGATCATCTTTAGATAGATTGGGCCAAAAGAGTTTGGTCTAGATATAAATCAATATGTATCTATACCAAGTATCAGACAATTCGATGAGAAACAAATATTTGTCAAGAAACAAATATTGTACCACAAATTCATCAAAGGCTCGAGGAAGATCGATCATTAATTCTGCGAAAATCAAGGATATTTTGGATTTAGGGGTGGAGAATTGAAGATCAAATTCATGTAACATGACGATCCATTTAGAATATATTCCCCCCAATATCTAGAGTGACAAAATATATTGCATTAGGTTCACGTTAGAGACAACAATGGTGGTTCAGAGCATAATATAATGTCAGAATCATTGGACAGTGTATACAGCTGCCAGCGCCAACTTCTCAACATAGAGATATCGAAGCTAGGAACCTACTAAGCCCTTACTAAGGTAATAAATAACATGTTTGTTTTGTTGATCGTCAGTTTGGACTAATACCATTCCAATGGTGGTACTAGAAGTTTCCAGGTATAGGATGAAATATTTATTGTAATTTGGGGGTTTAAGTAATGGTGTAGTTGTGAGAACTTGCTTCAAACAATTGAAAGATCGTTGGACCTGTTCATCCCAAATAAAAGGGACACCCGTTTTTAATAATCACTTGAAATATTTGGTGATTTCAGTGTAATTGGAAATGAAGCGTCTAAGGAAGTTTGCTTTCCCTTGCAAACTTTGAAGTTGGATTACGAAATTGGGAGGGGGCAAGTTGATGATTGCCTCGACTTTAAGGGGATTGACTATGATCCCAAACTTGGATATAGTGAAGCCAAGTAACTGACCAAAATCCACAAAAAAAAATCAGTTGTGTGGTTTTAAATGAACATTGTAATATAGACAAGGTATGAATATCTGGCATAAGTGGTCTACCTGGTCAAACATTTTAAAAGACCAAGCAGGTAGATCATCGAGGTAAGGTTGTATGATATGTTTAATGTCATGGAAGGCATAATACATGGCCCACTGGAATGTTTCACCACCATTTTTAATACCAAAAGGTAACTTTCGATATGCGAAAGTTCCCCATGGGAAGATAAAAGCGGTTTTGTGTTGGTCCTCTATAGTAATTTGGATTTGATTATAGTCGGAGAAGCCATCCAAAAATGAGAAGAATTCAAATTCATCACAATCATCGATGATTTGATCGATGAAAGGGGTAGAGAAATTGTCTTTAGCATAGGCCTTGTTGAGGTCCCTATAATCAACGGATACTTGGATGGTGCCCTGTTTTTTGTTAACTGGTACGTTGTTGGAAACTTATTTAGTTAAGGGCATGGGATAAATACAACCATCATTCAACATTTTTTGAACGCCTACCTTAATAGCAACGAATTTCCTTGGATGAACTGGGTAGAGGTGTTGTCGAACTGAACGGGCTCTGGGGTAAGTTTTAATTTCATGGACAACAATTCATGGGTCGATTCCTGACATCTCTTCATAGGACTAGGTGGATATGTCATGGATTTGTTTGAATACAGAAGTATAAGATTCGATTTCTTGAGGGGAACAATATTCACCTATATAGATATTTTCCACGACTGCAGGTTTAACTCAAATATCGATTGAAATGGTTTTGGAAATATTGTCCAAATTTCCTTTAGATAAAATAGGAGATGATGTGGAAGGTAAAAGGGATGGATCTTGAATATCAGTTGAAATGAGGGTTTGTATTTGGGTTTCTTTCTTCTCTCCAAAGGGAAGGAAGGAGGATCGATGATGAGAATCCTCCCAAGGTTTATCTTGCAAAGTAATGAATTCCATAATGACTTCGTCTGAAGGAAGGATGATGTGTAGAAAGCCATGGAATGTTGAAGTATTGGTAGCCCAAGAGGGAGAGGAAAACTGATCTAGTTCCTCATCCAGTAGGAGACTAGAATGAGAATCAAAAGATTCTCCTTTTGATTTTATTACTGAATATGCCAACTTGATTGGTGAGAGTGGCATAGTGTCTCCATAAGACTCTATATCAGATGGGTAAGGGATTACCTCGGGGTCATTGCAACCGATGGGTGCACCAGTAACCACATAGATCATATTGATGGAGATGGTTGGGGTGATATATGGTGGGGTGAGGGGAAAAGTCCCCATTAATGAGGGATAAAGGCCTACCTGATGCTTTCACATCCCGAATAAGACTCTCCTATAAAAGGGACATTCACATTAATATTGATTGACACATCTGGGGTACAAAAGTTGAGTTGGTCTACAGTGACAACCTTCCCTTGATAGGGGAATTTAACAAGTTGAAAGACACTAGACACAACGACCTTAATGGTGTAAAACTAGGTGCGACCTAAAAGAAATTTATAGTTGAGTGTGGAATCGATTACCTCAGCTTCTACCAAAATGGTTTTTCCTGCAAGTTCAATGAGTAATGAGGGGAGAATTCTGTGGGGTTTGAAAAAATGGTTTCCAAAAGCTTTCATGATGGTTTTTGATGTGGTAAGTTGGGAAGAACCAAGATATTTCCCACATGTCAAGGACATGATGCAAGTTGCGGTGCCTTCATCAAGAATTGTTCAGAATTTTTTTTTATTAAGAGTTCAAACAATGATTTGTAAAGATAATTGGTGTAATAGGCGGGATTAATTGCAATTTGTGTCAAAGAAAATAACATTGGATTCTATAGGGTCAATTCCACCAATGGATGAAAATAAGTCTTTACGCTGCACAGGGTAGGAATGTGGTACTTCAAGTGTCGACATGGAACAAGGGGCTTGGGAAAGATATTCTACTATACTAAAGTGTTGGGTTGTTTGAGAATTAGGATTATGCATCGTGCGACAAAGTACTCCCTTTGTAGGGCATAAAGAAGGTTTGATAGATGGCTTCTCTAGTGTGAGAGGGACATTGTGTGGAGTGGTTGAGGGGGGATCCTTGAGTAAAGAATCACTTTCTGGAGAATCAAAGTTCTTGGCTCTAGTAGATATGGTCGTAGATTTAACCATCAAGATTTTTTTAGATGAGGATTCAGGGTTGCCCCCTGGTGGGGGTGCTTGTGTTTGCACAACGAGTTGTTGTTGTTGGGGGGGAAGGATTTGTTAAAACTATAGCAATAGAAGAGGATGGGACTCATTTGAGATATTGATGGATTTCAGCGAGACAAGAACAATATTTAGTGAAATCATCCTCTTTACAAATCATCAAGGGATATTTGGCCTTTCATTTTATTTTACCCTCAACATTATTTTCTTGGGTTTTGGGGCCCGACTGCTCAAAAGAGGTTTTCTTTTTCTTATTATTATTACCCTTATTGTTTCCTCCGGATTGTGGCAGGTTTTTTGGCATAGTTGATTGCACCAAATTAACCTCGGAGGTTTGGGAAGAGGGATTATTCGGAGTGTTGGTATGGACAGATGAGGTAGGATTGGTAGATTTAGTCGATTGGCTATGTTTCACAGTCATCTGACCGGTTGTATCTGTGGAAATAAGATTGATCATACCATCGACATGGGGTCCAAGTGCAGGTTTGGTTTGATCTTTCAATGACCTAGGAGTGTTAGGAATCAAGTTGTATAAGGTCCTCGATTGAGAGTATACCAAATCTAAATATTGGGCTTGACTGATAGCTTGTTCCTTGGTAATGGTGCCTCCCATGGTGACATCTCGAGCTATAGGTGGAAAAAGGGACTTTGTGAACCAATAAACTAATAATTGATCTGGGATTGTGGCTTTGATTATTCATCACCAACACCTCCACTCATGAATGTGATATGAAATATGGGTGGAAGTTGATTGGCATAATGATGTTAAGAGCTTAGTACTCGTCTCATAGCATATATGTAATTGAAACTGTGTCAAAAATTACATGGAAAGGGAATTAAAGTCATCAAACTAGTTCCACAACAGTTCTATACACCATTTAGTTGTTGATCCTGTGAGGGCTCCCTGGAAAATTCGTAAGCAGATAGAGTTGTCCATCAAGGAGTTCAAGGAACACCATAGATGGAAATTCATCACATGATTATTTGGATCTTCTCCAGCTTTTTCATCAAATTTTGGAACATCGGATGGAAGTTTAGCGAGAATGGGGGGTCAAAAAGGGGAATGGCATATGGGGTCATTATTCAGCCTTGAAATATCTGCAAAATATAAAGTTTCCAAGAACGAGAGTTGTTTGTTTATGTGTGGAGGCTAGTGATATGGTCCTCCTCCATGGGGATGTTGTTTTATAGGATCTACTCCATAAGGTTCTCCTCTATGGGGTCCTCCACCATAGGGTGGTCCTCCTCCATAAGGTGGTCCTCCAGGAGGTCCTTCTCCATAAGGTGGTCCTCCAGAAGGTCCCCTAGGGTGTCCTCCACAATAAGGTGGTCCCCGAGGGGGTCCTCCTCCATAGGGTGGTCCTCCAAGAGGTTTTCCTCCATAAGGTGGTCCCCCACGGGGTCCTCCCCCATGGGTTGGTCCTCCAATAGTTCCTTCACCATAGGGTGGTCCCCCTCTGCCATGGGGTGGTCCGCCAGGAGGTTCTCCACCATAAGGTGGTCCTCTAGGGGGTCCTCCTAGTTGAGTGGAAATTGTAGGATTGGCAGGTAGTTGAGGTTGGTTCCATACGATATTTTATGTCCATGGGTAAGGGTGGCCAAATAGTAGGTTGGTGGTTGAAGGAACAGTTTGACCCCGTGTTGGGAGTTGTCCAGTAGCTGGGGGTTTTCCCCCAGTTGATTGTTGTCCCCAGAGAGAATATGGCCCTGTGGCTAAGGGTTCCCCCCCAGTGGGTGGTTTCCCCGAGTAAAATAAAGGTTTTCTCCCGATAGAAGGGTATGCCCCCATGGAAAATTATCCTGAAGTCAAGGGTTGCCCCACGACTGGATGTTGGACGGATATTTTCCTTGCATACAGGGGTTGTCCCCTAGTGAAAGGTTGGCTCATAGATGTTTGTTGTCTAAAAACCATTAGTTGAATTCCTTTGGGAGGAAATCCTCACGTTGAAGGTTGTTGTCTGAAAAGGTAGGGATATCCTCCTAATAACAATGGGGTAAATAAAGGTTGTCCCCCAGTGGGGGGTGTAGAAGGTTGTGTTCTTGAAGGTGGCAGTAAGATGGTTTGGACAATGTGTGATACGAATGTCAATGTCAATGTTTGGGTTGAGATGACATTTAGTTGAGCATATTGTAATGTAGTGTGGATGGGGGAGGGACGGGGGAAATAATTTTGAAACATATGGGAGATGTCAGATATGGGGGGATGAGGGGTGTGTGAAGAGGCATGTGACGGATCTCATTGCAAGAGTTTAAAACTAGAGTCTATAGTTGTATATAATCGTTTGAGGATGTCATGAGGTTGTTTATGGGTCTAGATAGGATCATATGGACCAGAATATCATGGTGGCATGGTGAAACCTTCTAAGGAATGGATTTTTTGGGTTTCCATGCTCACGATGTCTTCGCAAGGCATAAGTGGTAGATGAGGGTAATCAGTATCAAGTTCAGGTTCTCCGGTAGAGTTTACCCGAATGAGGAGGGGACCGAAAGGGTCAGTCAAGGGTGGATTTGCAGAGAGTGTAACATCCCGCTCTTGCGCACACTGAGCGAACTTATTCTTTGAGGACACTTGCTTGCAAGTGATCCAGATTATGATGCTATTGGACGTTTGATTATGATTATGAGACATTATGGATATGATGATATGTTATTTTGTGTATTTACATAGATAGGTGCTATTGACTGGGTTCTCCTGAGTGTGAAGGACTTTGGACCTCAAGGATACAGAGGCATCTATGAAACCCCTAGGACTCTGGATCGAGTCAGGGAGTGGACTATTGAGTTTTGATTGTTGTTGATATGACATATGTACATATGATTAGATGTTATGATGATTGATTATTATTGCTGACATGATTTGTTGATGATGTAGGCTGATAATAGCTTGCCGACCATACTCACATGTGGAGTAGAGGGGTCACACATGGAAAACGGAGACTTTGAGGGAGAGGTGTGGACAACAGCCCTTCCACAACCTACTAGCACTCCTGTCATGGTTCGAACTGTAGGTTAATGATTACCTAGTTCGAGAAGACCCACGATGCCGTGAGGGAAAACTACGACAGTGACTCATGATGATTCTAAGGGGCGTGCAATAAGGAAAAGGAATTATTCCTTAGAGGCCCTTAGTATTCCACAATATCACATGGCAGAGTATTGACTCTAGGGGTTTTTGATGTCTACCAAGTCAGTTAAGAGGTGAGTGGCACCCTTGGAGCATGTAGTGCGTCCTGAAGGGCACGTCGCACAAGGAAAATGGAAAGAGGGGAGTGGCACCCTTGGAGCACGTAGTGCGTCTTGAAGGGAACGTCACGCAAGGAAAATGGAAAGAGGCGAGTGGCACCCCTAGAGCACGTAGTGTGTCCTGAAGGGAACATTGCACAAGGAAAATGGAAAGAGGCAAGTAGCACCCTTGGAGCACGTAGTGCGTTCTGAAGGGCACGTCGCGCAAGGAAAACGTAAAAAGGCGAGTGGCACCCTTGGAGCACCTAGTGCGTCCTGAAGGGCACATTGTGATTTCAATAGATAAGTGAACAAACCTAGTCGGCCTTAAAATGAATGACGTGATAAGTAAGATTTAAAAACAATTTCCCTAATAAAATATCGTCCAGCCTAGGAAATTAAAATCTAGGTCTAAGTGATACTTGTGGTAAAAAATAATAATAATCATAATTAAACATGTGACGAGAAGGGGGTAAGAAATTCAATTAATTTATTAAAATCAAATTACTTTGGGGGATTAAATTTTTAAAAAAGGAAATGATTGTTTTTCTACTTATGCTAATTAAATTTTATTAATTAAAAAGAGAAAGCGATGTTTTTTCTACACTTGCTAATTTGAGTTTTAGATAAAAAGGGTAAAGAGGGAAACTTAAAATAAATAGGAAACTAAGGGAAAAAGGGGAAACATAAATAAAAAGGGAAATGTAAGGAAAAAGATGAATGACTAACTTAGTAAGGAATCTTTCCTTTAAGAACTTTCTAATTATGAACTCAACTAGAAATTTAGTAAAGGTGTAAGTCATTTAAAATGTGTAAGGGAATATGGGGATACCAAGGAGCGATTTTAGGAATGCTTTTAGGTGGGTGAGGGAAATAAGAGTAATTAAATAATTAATGAAATTAATTTCTGGTGCAACTAGGGAGATGGGTGACATGTGTACGAGGGAGGTTTTTCTGGATTAAATTAATGAAAAGGAAATTAAATGAGAAATTGGGAAATAAATCACTTAAAAACTCTATAAAAAGGATGGAGGAGGAGGAGTATGGATCTCATCTTGATGCGTAAAGTTACACTGTGGAATTTTTGTCTTGACTGACTTATCTTGTGGAAGTTGGGATACCAAGCTCGGGTAACGAGTGGTAGCTCGACCTTGCGAGGTGAGTTGGGTGCTAGTTGTTCTTTGGTTTAGTGTACGTGGCCCCTTTGTGGATCGGGGGGCTTAGGGGAAAGAAGAGTACCCTTGGCGTTGGTTGGGAGGTATCGGTGAAGTAACATCGGTTGGCAAGCAGGAACTGGATGGAGTGCATGTGGGACAACGACTCAGAGCTATCACCTTGGGCTATGGTACACATGCATTTATTTGATTGGTAGATTATTATTTTTCTTGCGCTTTCATTACTGTACTTCTATTTTGTAAAGAAATGTGTTTTACTTAGCATTTTTAATTGAGAACTTAAAGTCATCATAGCTTTACGCTCGCTACTTTGAATTGATTTCCTTGGCAACCTGATCCTTGATTGCTATGACCGTTCTGTTTTGTTTTATTGATTATTATGAATAAATTGTGATTTATCTTCTGTCCTTATCTCTAGATCATCAGTCCATGCATGAGCAGTTGGCCAGGAGCCGAATCAACGATCATCACTTCGATGTTAATAGACCTATAGATTCTAATGCCCTTCTTTTCTGTGCATGGATGATGAGCTAAGGATAACGTTTGCCCATCCATCTACCTTACTTATCCCCACATTGATTGATTCATGGCTGAACGATTGGTCTTGCACTTTCTGGTGATTGATTTATTCTGTGTTTTGTTTGATGAATCTCAGCGCCTTGATCGGTAAATCTCAGCGTTTTATTATGTTTATGTCTGCTCTTATTTATGTTGTGTCTGTGAATGAATATTTGTTGACAGTGAATTGAATGTTTATTGAGGACTGCATTTTAACCTTTATCAAATGTGAATTGATTATATATTAAGGACTACATTTTTATGGAATGTGTGACTACGTTTGAATCTTTAATTGGACAACCCTGACATGTGTAACTATATATCATTTGTGCATGTAATTGAATCCCCTCTTGAACTCGAATCGTTTACACCCAACAATTTTCATTGACATCAACTTATTTCTGGGCGATTTTTCTTCTTGGCTTTAGAATGACAATGATTTGTAATATCATTGTTTACACAACGTCATCATAGTTATGCAAGGATTTCATAGCCCCTTGGGCGTTTTACCTAGCTTATCGACCACCATTTTCGTGGAAAACTACATAGCCTCCCCCCTACACATTCGTGACACATTGCATGGATTTTGCATCTAGATTCTCGATGAATTTGCTCTGTGTTTTTTTTACACATTTGATGGCGAATGTACTCAGTGTTTTAAATATATTTTGATGGCGATTTTACCCTGCGAAACTAAACTTTATTTACCATTTACTTTGAATGGGGTTTACCATTTTACATTCATCGATTTACCATTTACTTGGACTGCGATTTACCATTTTACAGTCAATGATTTACCCTTCTATTGGAGGTGAATTTATCTTTTTAATTGCCTGGGAATTTATCTTTTTATTGACCGATATTTTATAAACTCAATGATTTATTTTATGATAACACTCATCGATGTTAAACCCAACAATTTATGATAACACCCGGCTTTTGGACTGAGTTTTAATGAGAGAGAGAGAGAGAGAGAGAGAGAGAGAGAGAGAGAGAGAGAGAGAATGCATTTTTACACTGAGAATGTGTTTTTAATATGTAATGAGAATTTAATGAGAATGGGAAATGTAATGAATGGGAATATGTAATGCTTTTTTACCCTGAGAATTCATTTTTAATATGTAATGAGAATTTAATGAGAACTTAATGAGAATGGGAATATGTAATGCATTTTTACCCTGAGAATGTGTTTTTAATATGTAATGACAACTGCATTAGCTATTATGGCTCGGCGAATGCATCTACATTATGCCAAATTTATCACTTATGTACTTTGCGTCTACTTATGTTTTTAGACAACAATCAAGTCTAGACATTCGTTTATCAAGGGATAAGGATATAATATTAATAGCAGTGATAATAATAGATAGCGATTGATTTGACAATAATCTTGATGGTCTGACATTGCATGGAAGCATTGACATTTATTATAATTATTTCTAAACAACATTAGTAGATTTATAATGAGCAGCTTTAGCTCCACATTGATTAATGGACAACGATTCCATTGATTGTTGGCGACGAATTCTTTGAGTATTGATAGCGAACTTGACAGCTAAACGAATAGCATTTTTGGATAGCTTTTACACTCGGTATTATATAACACACTATATATTTACGTTATACATTTATTAAGATAGTAATATCATAATTCACCCAACAACATCTTAATTTCATTATATCATATATTTACACACTGCGATTACATATATTGGAATGACAACGATATCATATATTAATTCTTCCTAGCACATATTCAAATGCTAACATTATGATATATTTAACTTAGCGATGTCATATATTTCATAGACAGATATTACCGTTAGACTTCGTGATCATGGTTAAACCTAGATTTTGATAAACGACATTGTGGATATGTCAACTATCTTGATATAAGGCTTGTTTGTTTGGGCAGGGTAATGAAAGGGTTGTGGGAGTTAACCTAGGCTACAAGGAATTACATGTTAGTAAATGATAAGGGTAGTGAGACCTTTATATAATTAAAATCTAAGTTAAATAATAAGGAATTATTGTCGAATGGATTCTCGAGGGAGAACTTATTCAATGACTAACAACGCCATTTAATTAATGTATGGATTGATTTTGTTGCGCAAGGAGATTATTGTGTCGTATGAATGTTATAGTCATCTTGTTGACTTGTCAATTGGGTGCTAGGGCTAGTCGTAAGTTGTTTAGATAGTCCTTTGATCTCCTAGCATGTTAAATTTAGTTGGTGTTGAGGGTCCAGTTATGTTGTTGCACCACAGTTGTTGTCACGCCTTTCACCTGGCGACGGGATGATTTCTGATGAGGGGATCATTGCACACCCTAATGAATAGAGGCAAATGATAACTTGGTTGGAGTCTGTGCTACCCGTTGTGGGCGTATGTTTGTTGTAGTTGTTGTTGGGTTTGGGTGGTAATGCATTCATGTGTTTGGTTTGAGCGCCATCGAGGTTCTAGTGATTGGTTGTCAAGGTCATTTTGTCGGGATTGTGGATGTTGTCCTTTAGCTTGTAGGCGTTGTCATGTTTGTGTCGGGTGGGTAGTCATTCTATCCTTTTTATTTACACATGTTTCACCCAGTTACTCATTGTGCTAGTGCGTTGAGTCGTTGTTGTCTGTTTCCTGATCTGCATGCGTGTGTTCGTCGTTAGGTTGTGTGGTTCAATTGTTGTCGTCATTTCCTTCTTGATTAAAAAAAAAAAAATTGCACTTTTTCTTTGCTTGTAGTCATAAAGAACGGGGTCGTTTCAGGGAGTACAAATCCTTCTCGAAAGTTGTCTCCCTCCAAGTGTTCAAGTAAAGGGGTAACAATACTTCTAGCTTCAAAGAAATTTTCCTCATGGAGGTCCTCTCGAAGGTGGTCTTTGGGTGAGTTGGGAGGCAAGGGTTCGTAATGTAGAGGAGGAAAACCTTGCATCCTATGAGACCTATGCAGGTAGTGGTCCTACGAGACTGGGATTGAGTTATGATAAATGATATTCCTAATTCCAACTAAGGAAAATAAATAGCACGTGTTAAGAAATCTAGGAATCAAGCAAACAAACCAAAACTTCTCACAATGAGGTCACTAGTTGGTGATGAAATCCAACATCGTGGGAACATGTGAGAAGGGTTAGGGTAAGTGTGTGGATTAGTTACAATGGAGGCCTGCTTAACAGACTTGTAACTTAGTGCAAGATCCCTAACGATCTATCCATGGGTTT
The DNA here is from genome assembly GCA_032191745.1 of Picea mariana. NCBI lineage: Eukaryota > Viridiplantae > Streptophyta > Pinopsida > Pinales > Pinaceae > Picea > Picea mariana. The sequence continues at coordinate 47,138 of JASDQU010509902.1, read as the reverse complement.
CCCTCCAAAGAGCCCAAGTGAGTTTGACCAATGTCTGATCCAGGTACAATGAAGACTCCATTATTTTGTCACCTTGTGTAAAATCCCTAAATATTATGGAAATTAAGGTCACCAACTCATAGTCAGCCTCCAGGAGGGTACAATTGATAGTCGGGTCCAACAGTATGGGCAGGATGTCAAGTCTGAAATTCCTCAAGAGGACTGAGAACAAGAGGACTGGAAAAATATCCATAGGACCTCGAATGGATTTTGGATTCACGAAGTTCGAAGACCAAATGGAAATAGTTGATTCTCAAGAAGAATCCCCAATATACTATCATTCCACTACGTTTGGTTAAGCCTTGGAGGGGTAATATTTGTTGCTCATTCGCACGCGACCTCATGTGTAGCCCTAGTGTGAGAGGGGGTTCCCGGTTATGCCTATACAAAAGTTGAATTTAAGAACTCTTTAGTATTCTATGTTTTTTTTTTGTGGTCTTGGATAGTTTACTCACTTATCTTAGTCCAAAGACCTACACCTAGACTATTGTTGGTGTTCTTAGAAAAGAAAAGTCTAGTAACTTTTATTAATGCGTGTTCATTTTTAAAGATGTTTTTACTCAAAGGATTGTGCGGAAGTGAAACTCATGAGGTGAAAGGACTCGACTCCAAATAGGTGCAAAATAATAAAATTTCAACAATTTTATTTTCAAAGAATCCTACTTATGAGAGGGAGAAGAGTGCTTTTGTTTTCTCTTCCTATGTAATAGAACACCCTAATGCATATCGATTCACTTTGATTCTTGCAAATGAGATAAAAGGAAAATTTTCCAACCAAACTTATTGTGTGATTTTCGAAATTCCTAATCAAATGCAAAGTGGTTCAACCATTATCTAAAGTATTCCAAATACAATATTTTTTGTTTGTGTTTCATTTCTTTTTTCAAACTATATGAAAATTGAAACAAAAAATATTCTTCAACTTTCACTTTCAATCAACAATGTTTTGTAATGAATGCAAAATTCAGAAGGAAAAACCAAACATGAAAAATTAAAGCACACAAAAATTTCCAAGTCTAGATAATAGTCCGAAGGGTTCTCCAAATGATTTGGGAAACAACAAGCATTCAAACTAATGAAAACGAGACTTGCATAATAAAATAACAGATTTTGAGAAAGAATCTTCTCAAACAATTATGAATAGCCTTCTACTTAATTGAAGGGATTAGACTAGATGATTCTAGTTGTACCCATCAATCACGTGAGGTGGAGAAAACGAGGAGATAAATTTCATAAATTTCAAAAGAATTTGAAACAAAACCAATGAGACAGGCCTAAGACAGGTCTTGAGTGTTGAAGGAGACCAGTGGAAAATGATCTAGCTAAGTTTCTTAAAAGATAACTATCCAAACAAGGGTTTTTAAAGGCTGGTCACTCCCTACAGAGGGAGATAGTGTGGCCAGGTAGTGACCCAATAATAGGAACAAGGTGACCATAAGGTATGGTCGCTCCTGGTAAACTTAGGAGCAGAGATAGTTGATTCCCCAAGGAAGGAAAATCATGACCAAGAGGTTTTGGGTCTCTCTGTGTACACTAAGAAATCGCCATCGAAACAGAGAAATGGGAAAATGATAGATCTAGGATGAGATCTATCAAATCAAAGGTAGAAGTTTCTTCAACTAGAATCAAGAAAGAGTACAACAAAAGATGGAAAACATATCAAGACATTTAAGTGGGTAAATATATTAGAAATAAATCGCACAAATAAGGAATAAAAGTGCATAAAGGGTGATCTCCCCTGTATGGTCGCCAATCTGTTGTAGGTATTTTGCACCCTGCAGGAGCTGGGATCTCTTAAGTTCTTCCTATACCTAAGATAGAAATAGAGACATAAACAAAGGATTCTCCTAGACTTGATCGTATTCCATAAAATACAATCATACCAATTTTCTATCAATGAATACATGAACTTACATAAATAATTAAGTAGAGGGAAACATCCAACATATCTTCTATTAATCAAATAAGAAATATCACAACTTACAAATGTAAACTGAAGATATGTACTTCTTCCAAGATCCATGCCCAAGCCTTGCAACCAAATTGCCAGAGTAACCTTGCTAGTTCTTTCCTCCCTTCCCATGGGAAATGACTTGGTTCTTATAGAGTTTTAGGGATGAGGCCATATGTTGAGTAGGATAAGATCCTTGAGCTCATAATGGAATCCTTCTCGATACAAAACCTTGAGAAATCATAGGAAGGTCTCATCCATCACAACCAAGTCCAAATATGGGAGCTTCTAGGATCGATCATGACCTATACACATAGACATAGCTACTGGTCACGACTTGGAAGGCCAAAAATGGTGACCAACCCTTTCGGTCATAGTATCAATGAAGGAAAAAAGTGACCGAAGGGAAATTGGGCTAGAGACTCAAGGATAAATTGATGAAAGTGGTTTAATTGGATAGGTGACCTATTAGGATATTATGGCTCCATGTTAGGGGGTTAATAACACTATAACAATAAAGAAAATCACACCATACCATACCATACCATGCAAGAAAAGGAAAGGAAAGGAAATACAAGGCATGGAAAGGTATGGCAAGGCAAGGCATACCATACCATACCATACGATGCAAGGAAAGGCAAGGTATACCATACCATGGAAAGGAAAGGTAAGGCACACCATACCATACCATGCCATGCCAAGGAAAGGCATACCACACCATACCATGGAAAGGCAAGGCAAGGCATGGCATGGCAAGGCAAGGTATGAAAAGTCCTGCATGACATGGCATGGCAAGGCAAGGAAATGCATGGAATGGCATGGCATGGTAAGGAAATGCATGGTAATGCATGGTAAGGAAAGGCATGACATGGAAAGGCATGGAAATACAAGGCATGGAATGGAAAGGCATGGAAAGGAAAGACATGCAAAGGAAAGACATGGCATGCCAAGGAAATGCAAGGGGTTGATGTCTTGAATATTGTAGGCATGGCATGGAATGGCATGGGATGCCATGAATTGGAATAATTTTGTGCATGGAATGGCATGGATTGGAAATGGCATGGAAATGGAACATACCAAGGCTTGCATTTATGGAAATATATTTTTCCCAAGTTAAGTGCACTATGTACTATCTTGAATCTCTCATACAATTATGTCTATGTAATGTCAAGAAAGTGTTTAATATTGGGTTCATGGTACCTAGATTCTCTTCTCAATTTTAGTACATCTTTTTGGTTGGAATAAGTCCTAGTGTTCTCATGCTAGAAATCCTGTACTAGTCCCTTAACTTCTCCAATTAACTTCATGTCAGAACGAGGTAACCTACCGGTGAAGGCCCACAAATTTGTTGGGCCACCTGTGTCGAGGCAATCTCGTCTATGAGAATAATTTCTAAGGGGTTTTCCTTTTCTCTTTATTATTTTACCTTTTCGATCAATTTATATTTTCTCGAGGGTTTTCTTTCTCGAATACATCGGTTCCCCATCTTTAAAGATAAAAATTGGCTTCCAAGCACCTCACCCAAAATTTGTCTTGGTATTACACAAGAAGGCACAACTAACAATTCCAATTCCAATTCCAAGTGGAAAAATTTGCCTTCGTATTACAAAAGAAGACACAACTAATAATTCTAATTAGAATTGGACAAATTTGTCTTGTTATTACACAAGAAGACAACTAAAAATTCCAATTCCAATTAGACAAATTTGTCTTGGTATTACACAACTAACAATTCCAGTTGGACAAATTTGTGTTGGTATTACAAAATAAGACACAAGTAACAATTCCAATTGGACAAATTTGTCTTCCAATTCCAAGAAGACACAAGAAGACACAAACACCAATTCCAATTGGACAAATTTGTCTTCCAATTCCAAGAAGAGACAAGAAGACACAAACAACAATTCCAATTCCACTTGGACAAATTTGTCTTTGATTCCTTCCCACAATGTTCTTGTAGTAGCACAAAATTGTTTTTGAATTAAACAACAAGGCTAAAATAAGAAAAACATGCATGTGCGCGCTATTTTTGTGTGCAGATGTTGGGAGTGATTTGTCGAGCTTGAGATAGATGAGGTAGCGGAGCATGCTTGGCACAAAAAAGTGCCCAGCAGGAATGCGTGCGAACTAAAGCGCGTGCATGTTCTAGGGATGCACAAACATTCTTGCTAGGCATAGATGTGAAAATTACAAGGCTTTCAAGTCACAAGAGCATGTGAGCACTCTTAATGCAATGGATATAATATTTGTTATAGACCAAAAAATTTTATGAATAAATATGTATAGGAGTATGGGGACAACTAGGACCTTATAAGGGATTAGTATTGGAAGTGTTTTAAAGCATAGAGAAACAGTTAAAGCACTGAGATGTGGGTGATGTGGGTGCAAGGGTTGTGGGGCGTTTAACAAGAGGTATATGCATAGTGCACTCAGGGATCGAGTGTGGAGGGGGTTAAGGGTTGAGTATATGTTATTCCTAGGATTAGA